>LT969559.1:681533-707225 GCA_900097035.1 Plasmodium blacklocki (nom. inval.)
ATATTCTCAAAAGAATGGAAACACTCGAAATAATAAAATATTAAATATATATGTATAAATAAATATTTCATGTTATTTTTTTTTTAAATTAAAAATATATATATATATATATATATATATATATATATATATTTATATATTTATATTTATGTATTAATATTTATATAATTCATTTATAAAAAATTTATATATCTTATTTATAAACTTTGTGAATTTTTTTTTTTTTTTTTTTTTTTAATAAACAAAATATAAATGCTCAAAAGAAAAAAAAACATAATTAGAATTATTTTAATTTAAATGAAATAAAAAATATATATATATGAAATGGTTGGTAACACCTATGTGTATCACATTAAAATATATTATGTATAGAATATTATTATTATGTCATCGTGGTTGTTTAACAAAATAAATAATAATATATATATATATATATATGTTAGTAAGCCATTGCAATATATGTCTACATTTGGATGTTCCATAATGTATACATATAAACGTGTTACGGAATTGTTCAAAAAAAAAAAAAAAAATATATAATATTATATTATATATATATATATATATTTGTATATGTGAACATAATAAAACCATTTAATTTATTTATTCATTTATTTATTTATATTTTTTTTCTCTCATTTTGGACTCCACATTCCCAAACGTGTACCAAATAAAACCTTGAGGTATTTCTGTCGATTGATTTTTATTCTCTCTTCGACCTTTTTCAATATTTCATTTATTATTAGTATGACAACATTGAATATAACCATTAGGGTTATTAAAACGGTATCAGGATACTGACAAAAGGAAGGAAACAAAGAACAGGTTGTGTATATATATGTAAATATATATATGTATATATGTATGTTTATGTTATTTCTATATATATACAAAATAATCATGTAAATAATATATACGTATATTTGTTGTCTCCTCTTTTTTTCTTTTTTCTTTTTTTTTTACAAGCTCCTAAATATTTACAAAAATAAATATTTTTATTTACCTGCTTCAAAAACTCCAAAGGAAGCATATATATTCTAAAGATCACGTAAAGAAAACTTAAAAAAAGAAATAAAAACAAACAAGAAAAATACGTCTTGGAATTTTGAACGCAACTTAATTTGTAAAGTGGTTCAAATCTTAAAAGAGGAATGACAAAAAAAAAAAAAAATAAAATAATAATAATAAAGAAATAATATACATATATATATATATATATATATATTAATTCATATTTATGTATGAACATATATTTTATTTATGTTGTTGGCTAGACAAATTATTATACATAAATTATGAACAGTTCAGAATATTTTATATATATATATATATATATATATATATTTTTTTTTTTTTTTTTTTAATACTTATCGCTGTTTGATAGAGAGGAAACGAAAAAAAAAAGAGAAAAATAAAAGAAGAAAAAAATTTGAGATTGTTTAATCATTGTATCAACCATATTCACGTTGTCCATACTTTCATTTTTATAGAAACTGTAAATTAATAGTTGACACTTGTAAAAGGATCCAACTGAAGAAAAACAAAAAAGGAACATATAAATATAAATATATATATATATATATATATATATATATTTATTTATTTATTTATTTATTTATTTATTTTTATATTTTTATATTTATATATGGACAGGTAACTTATAAGATAATAAGTACAAATAAAATATACTCTAAGAATATACACCTATGCAAACTACAAAAATACGTTTACTAATTTTTATTTTTTTTGTTAATTACGTATATATATATTATCGTTGCAGTAGTAATTTATGTCTTTGAAGAAAGTTCTTTTCATATCTTGACTCATATTATAAGTATTCAGGGATCCCTTAATTATATAGTTTCTGATGAAATTTTTGTTTATCAGTTGTAAGTAATAGCACGATAAGATGATGGAAAAAATGAGCATGGGGATCCATTTTATCAGAAAAAAAATCTGACCATTATCAAAAAGGTAATAGAAAAAAATAAATATATAAATAAATAAATATTTATACATATATATATATATGTTATTATATTTTAAACCTTTTATGACAATACCATCTTTTTTGTTAAGAACTGTTTCGATATAACTTTGTCGGGTATGTCGTTCATTATGGTTGAGTTATTATTGTTTCGCAACAAACATATGGATAACATGGGTATGATCAACAAAATAAATAAAAGATAATCAACTACCTAACGATGAAAATGGTAAAAGTATATATATATACATATATATATATATATATATTTTTTTTTTTTTTTTTTACTTACCGATATGAATGGAGGTAGGAAAAAGATTGATATTATAAACACTAAAAAAGATAAATATGAATAGTAAAAGTAAAAAAAAAATATCATTAAAGACACATTTTTTTTGTGAATTCTTGAACTCTTTAATAACTTATAAACCAATTCCATCACGTTTTGAGATAAATCTGAAAAAATGAAAAAAATAAAATAATATTAAATGGTATCATGTTTTTTTTTTTTTGTTTAAAGTGTTTATATATATACATATATATATATATATATATGTATATGTATATTATTTTTTTAAATTGTTGGAACATACCCAAACTGTTTTTCTCAATAATTAAGTTGCATGGGAAACTATTTATAAAAGATGAGTATAACATCAATGGGTTGTTTTTTGATGAATGATTTTCAAAAGGGTTCGTCTTTTCTTTTTTTCCATAACAATCTCTGTATAGTTGAAATGTGTAAATATATAAATAAATAAATAAATAAATAAATATATATATATATATATATATATGTCGATAAAACTTTGCTATCTTATCATTTCATTTTATTTCATTTTATTTCATTTTATTTATGTTAATTTATATGTTTATACTTGCAAATAGTATTAAAAGGTAATAACACAGATATTGAATAATTACACAAATTGTAAAGTTCAAAGTTACTACAGTTCAAACTATTTCCTACACATGTTATTATTTCATTGTTTTCCTAGAAGTAGGAGAAAATATATATATATATATATATATATATATATATATATATGCACAATAATTTATATATGGATCAATCTGTTAATATTATATATATTAATATAATTCCTATCGTATCAATATTTAATTCTTCATACCAACAATATCTTTATCATCTCAGCGGTGTTAAACTGATTGCACCCTGAGTAGGAAGAAACACGCAACGGAATATCATCAACCTAATATGTTAAAAAAAAATATATATGTTTATAAGACATATTTATTATTTTACATATATTTATGAGATTAAAATTATAAAATGTAAATATATATATATATATATATTCATCTTTATTTATTTTTATTTATATTTATTTATTTTTATTTATTATTTTATTTTTTTTTTAAACCTCTTTTATGTGTGTCTTTATATTATTTATTCCACTTGGAATGACAACTTTTCCGTCTCTATTTTTGAAGCTGGGTCTGAAAAAAAAAAATAATAAATTCAAATGAAAATAGACTTATATATAAACAAATTAATATATAAAAACACACATATATATTTTTTCATTTTTTTTTATCAATTTAATGCTTTCTTTTATTACTTATCATTAAGGCTCAATGAGATGGATGTATTCCAATTTGTCTCCATTCCAAGTAAGTTGGCGACGTTCCTAGTATTTATTTGGTCAGTTTTACTAAAATATACAAACCTTATTCCTGCCTATAAAAAAAAAATAATAATAATAAATAAATGTATGTTATTTATTTATTTTTTTTTCATATAATTTGTAATGTAACCCGTTGTCTACAAACATTTCAATATTTCATTTAGTATATATATAAAAATATATATTTTTTTTTTTACATCGTAAAAATCATTTATCCTGGTTTGAATTTCGTTGTTCGTCAAAAGTTTGACCGCAGAGTTGCCTATGAAATGTCAAAAGAAATTAGATGAACATATATATATATATATATATATATATAAATTCATTTATTATATACTTTTAACATTTAATATACAATTATTTCAAAACACATTTATATTATTTATATATTACCAATAAATATAGTTGTAGATAATAAATGAGATAAAAACCTTTCGTTTTCTTTTATTGGAAATGATTTTTCATTATAAAAATTTTTGATATTATATACCTTCTTTTTATTAATCGTTATGATATAAATATTTTTGCTGAAGTTTTCTTTTAAATAAGTTACTTCGCTTGAACTCAGTGGCCTGTACGCAAAGCAGATGCTTTCAATGCCTGAAAGAAAAAAATGTAAAAAAAAAAAAAAAAAAAAAAAAACATATATATGAATATATATATATATATATATATATATATATATATATATATATTTATTTATTTATTTATTTATTCATTCATTCCATGTGACAAGCAAAATGAATTGTATATCATTCTATTTAATCATATATGGAATATTAAACAAGATGTTTATGTGTACTATAGAATATAAAAAAATACATTATGTTTTAGAACCTGATGAAATCCATTGCATATTTAAAATTCTCAAAACTTTTTTCTTCCTCCTTTTTAATTTTTTTATTGCTTTCCCATCGTAGTAAAACCTGCACTTATTAACCAAAGCTTCTAGTTGTCCCTACATAACAAGATAAAATAAAAATTAAGAAAAACATTGTTTTATTACAGTATGTAATACTACAAATATATATGTATATAATGTATGTTTGTATGTATGCAGATTATTTATACACACACATAAGATGACATATCTCAACTTCTTATGTGTTACCTTGAGAAACATGTGATATTTCTCCTTTTTCTTTTCATGGAAAATAAATATAAAAACAAAATTATCTCTAGATATTAAATTATCATAAATATTTATTCCCAATGAACTATCATTTACGTCGTAAGGTATTTCATTTTTTGAAATATCTATCTTTTTATGTTTTTTTATCTCTGAGTTTTTCCTCTTGTACAACTCATAATCGCTTTTGTTTTCAATACAAAAAAAGAGCCTACACAAAAATAAAAAAATAAAAAATAAAAAAAATAAAAAATAAAAAAAATAATAAAATAAAAAAAATAAAAACATAACATATTAATATTATCCTGATAATACAAACATATATTTATTTTGCTTACATGTGAAAGACAAATTTGTTGTATGGGAATGAAATATTTCCAATATCACACATACAAATATACAAGTAACTATAATCACACTGGTTCATATAATTCAAAATGTTATTCTTAAATTCGTCTAGCACCCTATATGGACATAAAAAAAAAAAATAAATAATATATATATATATATATATTTATTTATTTATTTATTTATTTCCATTTCATTATATTGATTACCGAAGGTATTTTGGTATTTGCGTATAATACGATAACAAAAATAAGGAATGCAATAGCTTAATATTTTTTATACGTTGATAAGCATACATACTTTTATTATCCATAAATATATCAATAACTGTTAATAGATAATTATAATTCTTTGGGAAATTCTTTACACCATTATTTATAGAAACATCTTTCTTATTATTTAAACTGTTATAAATACATATTTCTTTAATACTATGATTAGTATTTACGAGAATTCCGCTATTATCCAAAAAACATAGGACTGAGCAATCACTTAAGATATTTAAATAGCACTTGTCAATTTTTACGCCCTTAAAAAAAAAAAATAATAAATATATATATATATATATATATTAACAATTATAATATTTGAATTCGTAATAACTTCTATATATATATATATATTTTACCCGGATAATCAAGGATAGTATATTCCTTAAGGTATAAAACAGTCCTATCTTCTTTTTGTCCACATAAGACGAACTATCATCAGTTGTAGATGAAAAGTCGAATGATGAAGATATATTACTTTTTTCATAATTTGTTATGTCGTTAAAATAATTCTCATATACCATATTTAGGGAAGAGCAATAGCCATAAATTAATTCAGAAAAAATTCTACACAAATGTGCCACACATATTAAATATATATATATATATATATATGTATTTATTTATATATATCCATTTGTTTCTTTATTTGTTTATATCTTTTATTTAACCTGTGAAAAAAGGGAAGAATTGTAATGGACATTAAAACAATATAAATTAAAAAATAAATTATGACAAAGTCAGGAACTTCTATGATTTTTTTTATATCCAGGTAGCTAAATGGAATAAAGAAAAAAAAATAAATAAAATAAAATAAATAAATAAGAAAATAAGAAAATTACAATAAAAAAGAAAAAATATATATATATATTTATATATTTATTTATTTATATTTATTTATTTACTATATTATTGACAGAATGGTAGATATACAAAAAAGCAACATCCACGTGTACACATAAAATTTGTGTATACGATCTGTAAGTATAACATTTCTTAAATTTTCCTTATTTTTTGCACTACGATTATTATCTATATTATCATGGATGTATTTTCTTATTATAGAAATGGACACATTGTCAAAAGACACAAATGAGTATAAGTGAAACGATGGCATATATACTCTCTTCTCATCTCTGGAATATTTTGTTAATAAATTCATGTTAATCTTATTTTTGTCCATGGGCAAAAACACCTCGTGTTTTTGATATTCCTTCCCATAAACTAAAAAAGGAAAAAAAAAAAAAAAATAAATAAATAAAATAAAAAAAAAAAACACATATATATATATATATATATATAACAAACATTACAAATACTACAAATTACACACTATTTTACCTTTATCAGTGATATTATACTCTATGCAATTACAAGGAATTAAATCCCCAGCGCGCAACAAAAAAATGTCCTGCTTTATAAGCTATAAAAAAAAAATATATATGTATCATACATATATATTTAATGGTATTAAAAATAAGTGTCATTAAAATCAATTTTTCCCTCCAAAAAAAAAATATGCACAAAAAAAAGAAAAAAATACATATATATATATATATATATATATTCCGCATTTCATTTGTACCAGATTTGGGGGTAACAGTTCCCATCTCTGATTTCTCCAAATAAAAATAAAATCAACATTGGATAAATAATTAAAAGGAAAGTCTTCCTTTTTTCCCTTTGCAAAACTTTTAGATGACAAATATTTTTTGGCTTGATTTATTTTATTTAAAAATTCATTGTTCTATTGAAATGAAAAAAATATATGTTAAAATATACGTATGTATATGTGTATATATACATTCATGTGCGTGTCTGTCTTTATCTTTTCATATATCTTACTTGAGATTTTTCAATTTCGTAATAAAGAAATGTAAATAACAATAACAACGATGATAGGAATAAAATTAAGGCACCCAAATAATGAGTGCTGATAATATCATCATCTAAAACATATGTAATATATATATATATATTTATTTATTTATTTATATTTATTTATTTATGTGTGTTTACATTTGTGTATTGTATATGAAGGCGAACCCTTTGGTAAGCCCATTATCTCTACATTCAAAATATATAAATTTATATATTTATTCCCTTACCTTTTAAAAATATGAGTCCTATTAACAATGGTATTAAAAAAAGAGATATAAGAAAACCTTCCGTTTTATATAAATATTCAAACAAGCAAATTTTTTTTATTTTCTTTTCGTATTCGTCTGTTAAGTTCTATAGTCCAAATGAAAAAAAAAAAAAAAAAAAAAAAAAAAAAAATTTAAAACAATGTACATATAATATATTTATATATGTATATATATTTAATTATGAGTACTCTTTTTGTGTATATCTATTTATATGTCACATCATTTAATTTATTTATTTATTTTTGTCGGTGTAGAAATAACCCAACAAATATATTAACAACAATGTTAGCATATTATTTATTTATGCAAATGAAAAAAAAAAAAAAAAAAGAATATTACAACATCTTTTTCAACTATAATGACAAATAAATACATATATATTTTTTAATTTTGATATTATATATAAATAAAATAAAAGAATATTACATAAACATATCATATATATATATATATATATATATATATATATATATATATATATATGTATAATACCCGTAGCTCAGTTTTTATAAGATTGCAAAAGTATGCATCGTCTATTAAATCCATAGCTTTATTCATTTCATTATTTAACATTGATTGTAACTACTAATATAATACCATATAATATAAATAAAATAAAAAAAAGAAGAATATAAAATAAATTATTTTCTTTTATTGCTCTATATGCACACCTTAATTCTTCATTTTAAAAACTAAATAAAGATAAAAGAAAAGAAAAGAAAATAGAAAATGGAAAAATGAAAGAAAAAAAAAGGGTCCCTTTAAGAAAGTGTGCATGAGAGAATACATTTTATAAAAAAAAAGAAAAAGTAAAAAGAAAAAAGAAAAAAGAAAAAAGAAAAAAGAAAAAGTAAAAGTAAAAAAAAAAAAAAAAAAAAAAAAAAAATAAGGGAACATATATATATATATATATATATATATATATATTATACTTTTTCTGATATGCATAATATATATATATATATATATATATTAATATTCCCCTTCCTATGTTCATATGCAATTATAATTATATTTATTTGTTAAAAAAAAAAATAATAATGAAAAATAATATTAATTTGTATATTATATATATGTATATTTATAATCATTATTTGATTTTTTTATTATTTCATTTAAATAATATAACTCGGAAGAATTTACTTCTTTTTTATAAAATATTATTTTTTTATTTTTTTTAAACAAAATATTTTTGGTAACTTTTATCTATGCTAATCTATCCGTTGTCTTTATTACAAAATGGAGATAATATAAAACATATATATATATAATATGTATATATGTTTATACGTATATATTTATGTTTTTTTTTTTTTTGTTTTGTTATCATTTTTTTTTATCCTATTAAAGGTAAAAGTAGGTATTTTTATTTCCATTTTTGTGTATTACAATATATATATGTATATATATATATGTGTATATATATTTATGTATGTGTTTATTTATATTGAAGCGTATTTTTAGCTTATATTGTTATATATATATATATATATATATATATATTTATATATACTTCCGTAGTGTATTAATCCACCTGTCCGCCTTATTTTATTTTATTTTTTTTATTTTTTATTTTTTATTTTATTTTTTTAAATATGTCAAATAATAAAATTGAATTTTATGAACAGTCGTTGGAAGAGGATAAGAAGAAGGAACTTTTTTCTGATTTAGAAATGTATATGAAGGATGATAATTTGTGTTACGTTTCAACAAATAAATTATATAATATACAAAACAAAAATGAAATGATCAGTAAAAATAAAGAAACCTATAATAATATGAATGTTATGTATAATAAAAATGAGGACAGAATAAAAGATGAATCAATACATTTAAATGATCATGTCAGTAATAATGTGGACACGGACTTTTTTTATAATGAATATAGGACTACTATACATAATAATATACATAAAAACAATAATAATCATAAAAATAATATTATACATAATAATAATATTATACATAACAAAAATGATGAGAAGAATAATTCTTTTTATAACTGCTATAACGATAAGAGTGATATACATAAAGATAATGATGTATCCATTCATCCATATGATAATATACACATGAAAAATGAGGAGGATGAAGAGGAAGAGAAAAATGAATCGACAACGAATTCTATTGATAAAATCTTAAGAAATATTCAAGACGATATTTTATTTAAAAGTAATGATAGCAAAACATTGGATCGATGTTTTAAATATAATATGTTTGATGAATATAATTATCCTCATATGCACACAGGCAAAGATGAAAATATGTATGAACATAAAGAAAACATATATAAAAAAAAATCCTCATGTGATAAAAATCAACCTCCATATAATAATGAATACACACATGATGAGAATATATACAAGGCATATATATGGTATGACAAGAAAAAATATCTTTATATATGGAATAAGAATATAAAGGCTGAAGACATGAGAGAGAACCTTCTGACCTTTTGTAAGAAACTTACAAGTGAACATTTTTATATTGTACGTATAGAAAGAATATCATATGAATATAATAATACTTATCTTGGAATATATGAAGATGATAATTTAAAAAATAAAAATTTGAATATAGATAATATTGAACAAGAAAAAGATTCGACCTTATCATGTGAAGGAAATCATAATATTATAACTCTCCCATTTGATGACAACAATATAATGTACTATAAAAAAATATATGATAATATATATAATTATAATTGTTTCGATCAAATTAAAAATGATAAGGAATATTTAATAATTAATAATAAAATAAAAGAGATGAAAGAAAAGGATATTATTACAGATGATATTATTACAGATGGTAATATATTAAAAGATAATATGTTAAAAGATAATATATTAGAAGATAATATATTAGAAGATCCCCTCAAATTTGCAGAAGTACTTAGAGCTATTGAATATACAAAAGAAGGTTGTAATTTATTAAAACTAACCGTTTTTAATATTCCTCATTTAAGATATTTTTTTGTAAGTAAAGATTTAAATTTTATTAAATGGTATTCATCTAGAAAACAAGATGATCAATGTAAAATTTATTTTAATGATATAAATAGTCTAGAAGTAAATTATAAAAATAATAAATTATTTCAACATTATAAAATTGATATTTTAAAAAAGTTGTCCTTTTGTATTGTTTATAATAATGAAAAGAAAAAAATTATTTTAACATGTAAGAGTTTTTGTGAATATCATTACTGGATAACAACAATCAGGGCTCTAATGTTTACATCTAGGAAGCTAAAAATTAGTAGAAGTATTTTGTTTGCTCATTTGAATGATTCTTTTTTGATGGTAGCACAAGATGATATGTTCAATAAAAGAGGTAGTCATACGGTTATTAATGAAGTTAATATAAATGATAGAAAAAATTCAGAACATATAAATCCTATTTTTTATAACAAATGTATTAATAACATACCTAATAAAGAAAACGAGAAATATTATAATATATCTTCTTGTTATAAAAACAAGGTTAAAGAAAATAAGTTTTATGAATCGTGTGAAGAGAAAAATAAAAAAGGAGATATATGTGATAAACAAAATAATGAAGATCCTAATATGATACAATTACAATCATTTCATCTTTATAAATTAATATCGTTTCCTGATTATAATATTTATCAGATTAAAACTAAGTTTTATTTATTAAAGGAAAAATTTTACAAATATAAAATATTAATAGAGCAGGCATTAGACGACTTTATTATAAAAACAGAAAGAGAAGATACAAATAAATATAATCTTATGGATATAACACAAGGTGCTCATGAGATGTTAGGAAGAAATATATCAAATGAGGAATATACAATTATGTACAGAAATAATAAAGAGGATGAAGGGATTGAAGATATAAATGGAAATATAAATTATCATGTGAATGACCATATAAATATTTATAAATATAATAATACAAATAATAATACCAACGATCTTGTTGACACAAATAAAAACATATGTGAAGAACAATATCTAGATAATTATGATTATTATAATAAGTCAAATATACTACATTCTTCAAAATTAAAAACAAAAAAAAATAAAAATAAAAATTATATACATTCCTTAAATGAAGATAAAATTTTTAACATATATGAAGATAAATATACAACATCATATCATAATGGAGAAGATACAGATAGTTTCAAATTATTTTTAATTATTAAAATCTTTAATAAGATAGGTATCAAATTTAAAGACATTCAAAAAAATATTTTCCAGGTTGTTCAACTTATGGATATTGAAAAGTTAGACGCAAATAAAAACCAGCATGCAAATATATTTTCATTTGATAATCTTTTAAAATATAGTACAGATATATACAGAGTATTACAACAAAAATTTGGACAAAATGAAAATAAAGAAATCATAGAAGAAGAAAAAGATGTAACTATCTTGAATAATATACAAGGTCATAACACAAAGCATACGCATAATATGAAAAAGCTAACAAAAATGAAAAATATAAATAATAATAAAAGAAATAATAATAACAATAATAATAATAATAACAATAACATTTATAATGATAATTTAACTTTTGATGATAATACAAAAAAGGACATACCAAATTATATTCAACATTCACATATATGTACTCATGAACATAATAATTTATTATTATCAAAAGGAAAGAAAAAAGAATTTGGAAATAAAAAAAAAAAATTAATTCATCATATTCTCTTTCAGTTGTGGATGTGCGAAGTAGACCTTGGAAATATTGATGATATTTATACTGTATATATGAATAACATAAAGAAAAAAAATAATAACAATAATATAAATAATTTTCTAATCAATTTAGATACTTCTAAATTTATAAATTCCATATCGTCACAATTATCTGCAACCATATTGAAATATATTAATTTATGAATTGTCTATTCAAAGATAATAAAATATAGCTATAATAATATGCACACATATATACATAAATGTAATGTTTTTTTTTTTGTTTTTTGTTTTTTCATCAATATTTTTAAGAACAAAAACGGATCTTTTTTCATGTAATAAAAATATATATGTACATTTATTATATAAGAACAAAAAAAAAAAAATAAATAAATAAAAAATAAAAAATAATATATGAATAATGTTTCTAAAATATTAACACGGTGATCAATATATACATATATATATATATATATATATATATATATATGTATGTGTATTTTTTTTTTATTTTTTTAATTTTTATCAATGTGATATATATAATTGATATACTTTATCAAATTCAACAATGTGCATATTGATTTGGTTATGCAGATATTCAATAAGTTCGCCTTTATGAAAATATGTAAAAAAAAAATGAGAATTGCATTTTTCTAATTCATTAAGAATTTTTTTCTTTTTTTTTAAATACTCCATATATTCTTCATTTTCTTCTTTTAATGATAAGTCACACTCCTTATAAGTGACAGCAGTGGATTTAGATTCCATGCTTCCAATATTTTTAATAATATTTTTCTTTATATTATCCAATATATTATTTTCCTCATTAATTTTTATATTATCCAATATATTACTATCCTTTTGAAGATTATCTTTTTCACTTCCCTTATCGATAACCTTGTCATTCATCTCATTTACAACCTTTATATGATCTCCTTTTTCAAGAAAAATATCCTGACAATCCATATTTAATTTTTCGTTTATATAACAATTGAGTGTACCTATTTTATCTTTTATATTGTCATCACAATTGTTTTCATCCTTTTGATTTATATAATTATCTATTCCTTGTATAAACTCATTTTGGAAAAAGGGATCTTGAATTAACTTTTCATTAATATGATTATTATTATTATTATTATTATTATTATTATTATATTTTATTGTATACTTGTACATATCACTTTTAATATTATTATCTTTATTATTTGTTTCTTCATTTAGATAATCATGTGATATATTATTACCATCATTAAGGTCTTCCTCATTATTATTATTTCCAACGTTCTCGTTTTCTATCTTATTTATATTTTCATTTTTTTTTTTTTTTAAATATTTTTCCTCCATACTTCTATAACATTTATACAATTTTTTTATTTTTTTTATAGTAGAAACAAGAGAATTGTCACAATCATAAATACGTTCATAATGTGATCTCATAAGTGTATTCAATTGATGCCCAATATTAACTAGCCTTATTTTATTTTTATTTTTACTTTTATCTACAGTTGTAATTAATGATAACAAATCAGATATCTCATGTATAATTAATGCAAAAGAAGAACCTTTATATTTATTTATATTGTTACTATCACTCTGGATAATATTGTCATAAACTTTTGGTAAATTTATTTTGTTACATATATCAATATTATCCTTTCTACTATCATCATTTTTATCTATTTGTTTATAATTATTATCCTTTTCTTCACATAATAAATTTGCACACGTATTATTATTCTGGACATTATCTTCTATTTTATACATATTATTATCCTCTATATATTTATTACAATTAAGAAGGATTCTTTTACTATCCTTGAGGGTTTTTATTGCATTACAGTTTTTATCTTTTATAAAATCATCTTCTCGTTCTTCTTGTATATCTTTAGGGAAATTATTTTTTCTTTTTCTTTTTTTTTTTAATTTTATTTCATCAATATTATTCATCTGCGTAATATTTTCTACAACATAATTATTATTAGCTTCGTCTATAGTATCTGTATGGTTATTATTACACGATATATTATTATCATTGTAATTATTAATAGTAATGTTATTGTTAAGTATAATTTTATTATCATATATTATATTATTATCATCTACCATATTCTTTTCATTATTATCACATATTATATCTTTTGCATTATTATCACCTTCCATATTCTTTTCATTATTATCATCTTCCATATCCTTTTCATTCTTATCATATTCCATATCCTTTTCATTCTTATCATCTTCCATATCTTTTTCATTATAATCATCTTCCATATCCTTTTCGTTATTATCATCTTCCATATCCTTTTCATTATTATCACCTTCCATATTCTTTTCATTTATTTTTTCTTTTGTCACATACTTATTTCTATCCTCCTCTACACAAACACGCAAGGATAACACATCCTTATTTTGATCAGTAGCTCCTATAACATAATCCCTTTCCAAATGTACCTTTTCATCATTTATATCTGCGTTTATTTCATTATTGCTATTTTTTTTTTCGATTTCCTTCAAATGATCATTTACAATTTCTTTATCCTGTACCATATTTAAACAATCGTCATTTAAACTTTTTTCATGGTGTGTGTTCTCTGTTTCTTGCACACAATTATCTCCCAATAAACTACTCGCATTTTTTTTTTTTTTTTTCTCTATCTTATTATATTTTTGCCTATTTTTATTAACACACTGTTTGTGATTTTTATTATTTTGGCTATTTATACTATTTTGTCTATTCATAACATATTGGCTGTTCATATCATTTTGGCTATTCATATCATTTTGGCTATTCATAACATATTGGCTGTTCATAACATATTGGCTGTTCATATCATTTTGGCTATTCATATCATTTTGGCTATTCATAACACATTGGCTGTTCATATCATTTTGGCTATTTATATCATTTTGGCTACCTATACTATTTTGTCTTCTTATACTATTTTGTCTGCTTATACTATTTTGTCTATTTATATCATTTTGTCTATTTATATCATTTTGTCTATTTATATCATTTTGTCTATTTATATCATTTTGTCTATTTATATCATATTGTCTATTTATATCATTTTGTCTGTTAATACTATTATCCGTTTTTTTATATAACGATTCATTAACATTGGTTTCAAGACATTTTTCATTAGACACCTTTTCCAAAATATTAGAATTTTTTTGTTCATTTCTCTTGGGCCTATTTGAATGTGCGATATCTTTTTGTCGTTCAGATTTATACATGGTAAAAAAAAGACTTATCCTTGTTTCTTTCTTTCTTTTTTTCTTTCTTTGTATCTATGTTATTGAGTTGTTTAATAAGCCATATAACGAAAATGACCTTATGAGAATATATGATATGAGCATATATAAAAGTGTTTATACATTATATATACATATAAATATATATATATATATATATATATATATATATATATATATATATTAATATATTAAATATTCATTTATATGTATATATTATTTTAATTTTATTTCAAAAAAAAAAAAAAAATTTAAGAGTATGTTCTTTATTTTTATTTATTTATTTATTCATTTTTTTTTTTTTTTTTTTACTTTTTTTTAATATTTATTAATATAATAAATAAATGTAAACCTTTTTTTCTTTTTCTTATCATGAATAAGATATTTCTGGAAATTAAATTAATTTAATTAAAAAAGTTCAATGTGTATGATCATTTCTTATAAGAATACTAGTGCACATAATTTAACGAAAAAAAAAAAAATAAAAAAAATAAAAAAATAAATGTAAATATTATATATATTATATATATATATATATATATATTTTATTTTTTGTGTACAAATCAAAAAAAAAAAAAATCTTAGGATACAGAATGTATTACAACCATATATATGTACACATACAAATATAATATTTATTTCTTTTAGATGAAATTATTTATATTGTTAATTAAAAAATTAAAAAAATAAAAAAATAAATAAAAAAAACTTGGAAAAATACCAAAGGATTGATAAATATATATTTGTATTTTTTTATTTGTATTTTTTTTATTTGTATTTTTTTATTTGTATTTTTTTTATTTGTATTTTTTTTATTTGTATTTTTTTATTTGTATTTTTTTTATTTGTATTTTTTTATTTGTATTTTTTTTATTTGTATTTTTTTTTTTTTTTTTTTAAAATATAAAAAATTGGAAACTTTATTTGGTCATGTTTAAATCATTTAGTTGGTGAATATTTTTTATATGTTGATATAAATTATAATCAACAAATTGATTACTTATTGTTGCTGAACCTAGACAATGATAATAAATTGTATTATTATTTGTATGTGAGTTTGTGGTTGTATTTATAGGATTGTTATATTTTTTTAAATTCTTAATATATGTTACTTTATTATTTTTTATAATAAAAGGAAAATATAATGTGATAATTTGTCCTGGTGAAAACCCGTTATCTTTATGCTTTAGTTTTAAATAAGCTGTATTATTTGAAGAAGAGAAATTAATTTTTGCTTTTTTTATTTGTTCATTATTTCTAATTTTAACAAAAATTGTTTTTTTATTAAGGGGAATATTTTTTAATTTTTTTTTTTTTTTTTCATTGTCTTGAATATTATTATAAATATTATATGTTTCATTGGTTTTATATTTATTATTTGTATTATAATTTTTTTTTTTAAATTGCCTTTTTATACATTGAGGTAATTTTCTCTCTATCCATTTTATATTGTCTAATTTACATTTTGTTCTTATATGTGTAAATAAATCTTGGTTATAATTTTTAGTAAGATATATAAAATTATGTATAATATTTGTAGAGATATCTTTTTTCATTTTTTTATATACTACAATCCATTGAAAAGAAGAAATAACATTTTTTACATGTTTCATTTTCTGTCCATTAATATTTATCATTTTTTGATTATATAAGTTATGAATATAATTCGTTACATTTTTATGTTGACCAATAGCATATAAATGTATATCTGAATTTATATCCAAGATAGTTTTATCATCTAAATTGATAAGATAATTTTTATAATGAATGTTCATTTTTGGTATAAACATTTCTCTAAATTTTTTTAAATGAGATGGTGCTGTTATATCTACTAAAAGTTTTTTTTTTTTTTTATTCTCATTAATAATATTATTTAAATTAATAATATTATTTAAATTAATAATATTATTTAAATTAATAATATTATTTAAATTAATAATATTATTTAAATTAATAATATTTTTTTCTTTAATTATATTATCTTCATTTCTTTTTTTTTCTTCATTTCTTTTTTTTTCTTCATTTCTTTTTTTTTCTTCATTTCTTTTCTTTTCTTCATTTCTTTTTTTTTCTTCATTTCTTTTTTTTTCTTCATTTTGTTTATTTCTTATATTATCCTCTTCACTCTTTACAAAATACTTATGCAACAAAGATTGCATATCTATGTTACCAAATAAACAAAGACCTTTTGTTTCCTTACTATTATAATTATTTATATTGTTTTCTTTCATATAATTCTTCACATCTGTTTTTTTATATAAGCATAAAGGAAATATAAATTTAGACAGTTGTTTGTCGTTAAAGGATGATAAGAAAAATGTTTGATCTTTTTTTTTATCATTGCTAACTAATAATTTATAGAAATATTTTTTATTCTTTTTATAATTCGTTCTTATGTTATTATTATTTATATTATATATATATTTTTTTTTCTTTGTTATAAATAAATTATTATTAAAGATGTTGTTTGGGTTGGTTTTATCATTCGTTCTTATCATAGCATAATGTCCAGTGGATATATAATCATAATTAAATAACTGTGATTTCTTTCCATAATTATATTTTTGTTTATATATACTTTTTATAACTTTTAAAAAAAAATTATATTTAATTTTTTGATTACACATAATATCAGGATTTGGTACTTTTCCATCTGCATAAAAAAATAACATCGGGACAAGTACTTCATCAAAATATTCATCATTAATATTAATAATAAATAAATTTCTTTTATTATTCTTACATATATCCTTTACATATTTTATATCATTCTTACTGCAGTCTGCATTCGTAAAGTTAAAAAAATAATTATCAACATGATATTTTTTTCTCTCTAACAAATGTAAAGCCATTAAAGAATCCACACCTCCACTTAACATATGTGCTATTCTTGGATATGTAAATAATTTCATCATATTTTTTTTTTTTGGGGATTTTTTCACAACAGATGATTCCTTATAAATTACCTTGGAATCCTCATTACACAATATTTCATTTTTACAATATATATTTTTTATATATTTTTCTTTGATATTTTTACTTTCTTTTTTCTTCATTTTTACATGATAACACATTAAAAATTTCTGTATATATTCATATATATAATCAATGATATGGTATACATTAAAATGTAAATCAAAAGCTTCTTTCAATTTAACAATTATTTCTTTTATTTCCATATTCACAAAAGAATATAAATACATTTTATTTATATGCTTTAAAATTATATAAAGAAAACAATACAATATTAAATTATCACTATAACTATCAATGGTAATAATGCATTTTTTCTTTTTCATATATTTAAGGTTTAACATATTTTTAATAGAATCTATTTTTTTATCAAGTGGGTGAATATTCTTTATGATATTATCACTTTGTTTAACTTTATGCTTGTCAAAATTTTTGTCATCCCTTATAAGGGCATGTCTCTTTATACCATCACCATCATAATTATTATCATAATTATTATCATAATTATTATCATTATTATTATCATCATAATTATTATCATTATTATTATCATCATAATTATTATCATTATTATTATCATCATAATTATTATCATTATTATTATCATCATAATTATTACCATCATTATTATTATCATCATAATTATTACCATCATTATTATTATCATACTTAATACCATCATTATTATTATCATACTTAATACCATCATTATTATCATTATTATTATTATCATCTATTACATTCTTTATGTCATAGTTTCTTTGTTCGTCTTCATCAATTTGTATATCTATAGCCATAAATAAATTTTCATCGCACCTATTAACATACTTATAAAATATATTTTTTCCGACTTGATTAATATAAAAATTTTTTTTACCCTTATTAAATTCATCTATCTTTTTATTTCTATAAGCTTTATTCAATTTTACAATAGGAGGGAAATAATTTTTCTTACATAATGTATTGCATTGTTCTATAAGATAATTTATTTTTTTCTCTTTATCTTTTAAATTACTTGCTTCCTCGCATATCTTCTCAATATCAAGTATGTTGTTTTTATTACATAAGGGGAATAATATATCGTTACTGTTGTTAAAATTATTATTGTTATTATTGTTATTGTTATTATTATTATTGTTATTATTATTATTGCTATTATTATTATTATTATTATTGCTATTATTATTGCTATTATTATTATTATTATTAATATCCTTTATATTATCATAAAGGTTAAAGGTACGTGTATTGTTCTTATCAACTACATTATTATATATATATTTTTTTTTTCTACATGAAACTAAATAATTATTTATAAAACTTTTTATTTTTATCTTTTTATCATAAGGTTGTGTAACCTTTGTAGTTTTACAAAATGATGATATGTATAAAAAAAATAAAGAAATAAAATAAAATGTCAAATAATAAAAAAACATCAAAGTGGAAACATAAGGGAAATCATAAAATAATAAGATAATGTAATGTAAAAAGAAGTTAATATAAAAATATTATATATTTAAAAAAAAAAAAAAAAAAAAAAAAAAAATTACCATCTAAGAAAGAGAAAATATATATGTAATAAATATATATATATATATATATATATATATATATATATTGATTAAATGAATATTTAACAAATGATTGTTGGAGGGTTTTACTAACAGAAATTATAGTTTGTATTATATATAAATTTAATCTTCATGGCAAAAATTAAAATAATAAGATTATAAAAAATATTCTTATATAAATTTAAATAGTTGAGAAATTATTTGTAGAGAAAAGTTTGAAAAAAAAAAAAAAAAATTTAATTTTTATATTTAATAATAATATTAAGAAAATGTAAATATATAAATATAAATAAATAAATAAATATATATATATATATATATATATATAATTATATGAATGACAAAAAAGGAGAAAAGAAAGAAGAAGAAAAAAAAAAAAAAAAAAAGAAAATGTGTATAAACACATAATGAAGTATTATATATGTATATAAAATAACAACCACATACATATATATATGTATATGTATACATTTTCTTTTACATTAAAAAAAAAAAAAAAAAAAATACAAACATTATTAAAAATATAAAGACATAATTATTAGTAGCTTGTTTTATGTAAACACAAAACATATGTTTTTCTCATATATTCTAATAAAAAAAAAAAAAAAAAAACTAAAACTAAAAATAAAGATAAACATAAAAATAAAGATAAACATAAAAATAAAGATAAACATAAAAATAAAGATAAACATAAAAATAAAGATAAACATAAAAATAAAGATAAACATAAAAATAAAGATAAACATAAAAATAAAGATAAACATAAAAATAAAGATAAACATAAAAATAAAGATAAACATAAAAATAAAGATAAACATAAAAATAAAGATAAACATAAAAATAAAGATAAACATAAAAATAAAGATAAACATATAAATAAAAATAAACATATAAATAAAAATAAACATAAAAACAAAAATAAAGTTAAACATACAAATAAACATAAAAATAAAATAATAATACATATAAATATATTCACATTGACACTATTATATTCCTAGTCAAATTAAATAATAAAAAAAAAGAAAAAGAAAAAGAAAAGACGGTTTATAAAAGTATAAAAAATATTATATCATCTTTGTAAAACAACAAAATGTTTATATATATATATATATATATATATATTTTTTTTTTTATCCTAGACAACTCTCACAACTATATTCCATATATAAATATCCATCTTCATCTTTATACATTTCATATAAATCTTGCATTAACAATCCTGTTTTAGGAACTATGTTATTTACAAATAAATATATAGTACGTTCTCTAAATAGCTTCATGTTATTTCCATATGCACTTTGATTTATATGTTGATGTAATATAAATTTAAATTCTCCGACTAACATATTCATAGGAACAAGAAACTTCTTTTTTTCGATTATAGGTAAATTAGATCTGTTAGCCCTCTCACATACAACAGGTATACGATTCGGATACTTGGAACGAATTTTATGGGTCTCTGCAACTCTGTTTTCAAAAGATACTTCTTCTTTTAATGAAGGCATTATATATAAAAATATAAGTACAAGTATATAAATATATAAATATATGATATTATTTTATTATATCATTTATATCATATGACAAAGGGTCATGATATAACATAAATGTAATTTTAAAAATTCTCACAAATATATATTCATGTGTACACAAAAAAAAAATAAAATAAAATAAAATAAAATAAAAAAGTATATATAAACGTTAGGAAATATTATCATATAACATAAATTTTTAAACAGCACATATACATATATATATATAATATATATATATATATATATTATATTATACATGTGTTTTTTTTTTTTTTTTTTTTTTTTTAATTTTTTATGCTTGATATCACGGACAAGCTCATATTATATATGAATTATTTTTTTTAAGTATAACATAAACAAATACAAAAAATAATAATTATATACCATATATATATATATATATATATATATATTATATATATGTGCATACACATATATTTATATAATAGTTAATAAGTTTCTCTTTAATTATTGTATTATTTCTATACAACAGCAATTGATAAAATAAATTTGTTCTTAATCATTCATATATATATATATTATATATATATATATATATATACATATATATATATATATATATATATATATATATATTTATAATTAAAGGGTGTGGGGAATTGTATATGATTTCTTAATTTCCTTATTTTCTTATAATATATAATGTATATAATTATATATAAAACATGAATAGTATAGGTAATATAATTTATTACCACAAGGATGCTTTAAAACATCAATTTTATAAACAAACAAATAAATAAAAATATATATATATATATATATAATATATATATAATATATATATATATATATATATATATATATATATGTTCAACCTTTTATTTTTTCCCCCCTCACCTATTTTTTTTTTTTTTTTTTTTTTTCTTTTTATTATACTTTTTAATTATAAATATATAACAAAAATTAATAATAACATGAATACAATCTATACATATATATATATATTTTTATTAAAATGATATTATAATATACAAAATGAAAAATAAATTTAAAAAAATATAAAATCATAATATTATAATATAATATATATATAATATATATTATATATATATATATATATATATATATATATATATATATATATACATATATATTTTAATGTACATTTATAATATACAATGTAATATTATTAATATTATTGTTACATAAATATAAAAGTTTTACAAGAAATATAATATATAAATATTATATATATATATATAATATATAACCTATAAAAATATATATATACCATATAGTATATTTTAATTTTTTTTTTTTTTTTTTTTGATTTATATAAACATTTTTTATATAAATTTTTTTAAGTGCAAAAGGAAAAAGTGAAAAAATAAAGAACTTTCAATTTATAATTTATACATATATATAATAATATATATATATATATATATATATATATTTTTTTTTTTTTAAATATAAACACTTAGAAAGAAGGTGTGAAATTTATATATTAAAAAAATTTTAAACCATAAACACAACTATCAATGTTGTTGTTGATAGAAATATAAAAAAACGGTAAAATATAAAAAATATATTATATATATTATATATATATATATATATATATAATATTTTTTTTATGTTTAAATTGTCTGCATATAGTACATAAATATAGTAATATGTACTTTAGCATTTAAGTGATTATATATATATATATATATTATATATATATTAAACAAATGTTGAAAAGATAGGCAAATTTTTGTAATGTTCTATATAATTAAAATAAAAAGAAATCTAATTACCAGAAAACTTTCTTTCATTGTGTATATTTTTTTATTTTTTCTTTTATTTTTTTTTTTTTTTCTTTTTTCTTTTTTCTTTTTTCTTTTTTCTTTTTTCTTTTTTCTTTTTTTTTTTTTTTTTTTTTTCCATTGATTTAAAGGCTAAAGAATGTGTGCAAAAATAAAAAAATAAATATAAATATATAAATATATATATATATATATATAATATATACAATTTTACATATGTGTAATAATAATGACTGAATGATATTTATTTTTTTATATTTATCAAAAACGTCCATATAACAGTTCTTCTCTTAATTATCATATGGTTGTAAATTATGACATAGGCAACATATATATATTCAAAATATTAACAAAATAAAAGAAAACACCAAAAAAAAAAAAAAAAAAAAAAATAATAAATATAATAATATTAAACTATTATATTTATTATAATTAATTCTTTACAACATTTTTATCTTCCTTTTTTTTTCTCCTTCTCATGTATTTTTTTTTTTTTGATTTGTACTTATTAAACTTTTTTGTAAAGTCTTTCTTCACATTTTTATTACCCCCTAAAAAAAAATATATATACATATATATATATATATATATATATTTATTTATTTATTTATATTTATGCACATATATGTATAACACCTTAAATTTTCATCAATATTTTTTTAAATTTCCACGATTTTATTTATTATTTTTCATTATTACCTTTTTCGTGATTTTTTTTTTTGAAGGTACTTTTTTCATTATGACTATACCTCTTCTTCTCTTTGTCATCTTGCACCTTTTCGACAACAATTTGTCTGTCCTATAAAGAAAAAAAAAAAATATATATATATATATATATAATAGTTCTACGTTTTTTTTTAAATAAATATATTGACATATATATATATATATATTTTTATATGTCTTACATTTATTGTATATCCATTAAATTGTTGTATGGCCTTTTTCACAGCACTTCGGCTTTCAAATAAAATAAATGCTGTACCCTAAAAATACAAAAAAAAAGAAAATTCTTAAATATATATTTATATATATATATATATTTATATTAATATATTAATCACATTAATATATTGAATATGTATAAATATTCATATATATATATATATATATATACATATATATTATCTCACCGTTGACATACTCGTTGCAGTGTCTCTCAATACTCTAACACCTACACACAAAAAGATGAAATAATAATAAACATGTACACATATATATATATATATTATATATATATATATATATGTATATTTTTTTTTTTTTTTTTTCTTGTACCCTTTATTGTATCCACATCCTTCATAATTTCGTATAAGTCCTTCTCATTTAACTTCTTGCAAAGATTTTTAATACATATAGATTTCTTCCTACTGAATGATTTGCTATCTCCAAATTTATTAACCCTTAAAACATAACCTTCGTATATCGTGCCCTTAAAAATATACATACACACATATACAAATATATACATACATATATACAATATAAATCAATATAATTTTTATAAATTTACATTTCTTTCCAGTAAAAGAGGAACATCTTTTTCATCCTTCAAAGTCACCAAAGCGTTTTTATTATCCTTCACATCCTAAATATATAATAAAATAAAATGAATGTAACTATATAATTCCTATCATAATATATATGTATAAATATGTTACATATACAAATTTTATTTAATACCGTAAATTTTTTACGCATGACCCCCAACCTTTTCTTATCTGCATATTTTTCTTCTAATGGTAACGATCGAAAACGCACCTAAGAAGTTGAAATAAATAAAAATAAAGTGATACAAAAAATATAATATATACATATATATATATATATATATATATAATATCCTTTTGATATTACCGTTTCTACAATTGATTTTTCTATATTTAAAATTTTCAATAATTTGGATATTGATACATCTTTCACTGGTACATTTCCAACAAAAATTGTCCTCTTATTTCTCTCCGCAATTTCTTCTATAAATAAAAAAATATATATTCATATATCATATATATATATATATATGTGTCCTTTTTATGTTTAATATGTGTTACCTTCATTCAATGCCTTTCTTTTTTTTTCTTTTTTGGAAGGAAACTTATCTTTTTTCGTTTTTTTCTCTTTCTTCGATATTTCACTATCAACTTTTTGCTCATCTTTTTTGGTATCTGAAAAGGATAAAATAAAATATTCATATATAATTATATATTTATAATATATATATATATTCAATTGTTTTTTTTTTTTTTTTTGCTTTTCTTATTATTTTTACCTAAAACATTTACTTCTTCATTGTTATTTAAAAAATGTATAACTGCGCTTATTTGATTTTCTTTATCTGCGTCTATTTGTGATGTTGGCATGTTGACTATATT
>LT969559.1:707947-727947 GCA_900097035.1 Plasmodium blacklocki (nom. inval.)
ATAAAATAAAATAAAAAGTTGTTTGTATAATAATATATATATATATATATATATTATATATATATAATTGTACCTTTTTATGTTTTATATAATATGTATGAATTAAAGTGCTAAACATATAATAAATAAATATGAAATAAAAAATATATTATAAACAAAGTGAATATAATTATATATATTATATATAGGAAAAAGAATGTTTTATATATTTTTTTATATTCCTTATATATTAAGTCTTGTCCTTATCTGCATATGGGTCTTGGACAACTATAAGCGTATAATCCTTATCAGGGGCAATCATTATTTCATGCTTTTTTGATCGTAAACGTAAAAAGTTTATATCATTCTTTAAAAAAATGTAATAAAAAAAAATGATTAAAAATAAAACTTCATAAAAGAAAATTTAAATGAAACCTATATTCCTTTATATAAAAAAAAAAAATAAAATATATTTTTTCTGTTTTCTTTCTTTTCTTTTATAAATATTAAAATACCTGAGGATCTAATTCTCTAATAACATCCCTAGCTTTTTTAGAGAGTTGTGTTAATAATGAAGCATGTAGGTCTGACTGCTGCTGATCAAAAGTACTTTTTATTATTAACCCTTCGCTATTTACAACTAATATTCCTATAACCCCTTTATGATTTTTAATACGATTCAATATTTCTTCTGCTTCACTCTGATTATAATTAATAAAGTAAATTATAAGTATACATAAGGCGTATATGAACACAATATATATATATATATAAATATTTGTGAAAAAAAAAAAAAAAAATGATACAAGGATAAAATAAACAAATATTTACATATTATATTTATGTAATTACATTTTATGCATCATTTCGTATTACCATTATTTGTTTGTTCGATGATTTTTTTTTTTTTTTTCTTTCTATATATTATTTTACGATATCTTATTTTTTTATTTGTATCTGTTTTATATAGTTGACACAAACGTTCAATATTTCAAATAAAAAATGAATATAGACACATTTTATTTGAATATGTTTTATTAGAAAAAATGTATTAATTAATAACAAACAAGATATAATGCTTAAATGTACCAATATATATATATTTTTTTTTATTCTTTAATAATAATAATATATATATATATATATATATATATATGTTATCCATATAAATATCATATTATTATAAACAAATATAAAACTATAATAATTATCAGAATATAGATTCCTCTTGTTTTTTTTTTTTTTTTAATATATATTTGTATATTATTATATGTGTGCAATTTTTATGATGTAAAAAGTGTGTGATAATCCTTTTTTTTTTTTTTTTTTTTTTTTTTTTAGAAAAAAAATGTATGAACTGTTCATAATGTTTTTATTCTTTTATAAAAAAAATGCATGAATTGTTCATAATATATATATTTTTTTTTTTTTTTCATACATTAAAATATATACATATATATATATATTTATATATATGTGTGTGATACAGAACTACCTTATTTTAATAACTTCCCTTTTTTCCTTCCTCCTTTACCTTTAAATATAAAGTAAATATGTCAATATTTATCATTTATAAAAAAGAAGAAAATAATCTATATATCTCTGAAAATTCAAAAGGAATTTATGAAAATTATAAAATATAATTTGTCTTACAGTCTATATACATTTTATGACAAAAAAAAAAAAAAAAAGAAGAAAAAAAAAAAAAAAAAAAAACAATACATATATGCATATATATATATATATATATATATATATATATATATATATATACATATAATATTAAACAATATTGGAAGCTATGACTAATTGGAAAATAAAAGGTAATTTCCACACGAAATGAAAAAAAAATTCATATTTTATTTTTACAATTAAAAAAAAAAAAAAAAAAAAAAAAAAATTAAAATATGTTTATATATATATATATATGTATTCCCCTTTATTATTTACAAATGTTGAAATAAGTCGAAAGAATTATCATTTTGAGTTTTTTTCGTTTTGGTAAGAGCCTTATTATTACTGCTCTTCCTGTTGTTGTCTTTTTCATTGATACTGTTTGCTTGTGTTAAAGGTGTTTTTTTGGATCCTACTAATGTATGACATTCTTTTCTATTTTTAATTTTTTCGAGCAACCTAGTAATATGAGGTGATTTTACTGATCTGTTTTGATATTTGATACTTTTTCTTCTCATATCATTTGGTGATGTAACATCAAAATAGCCAATTTTATATTGATCAGGCATTGTATATAATTTATATTTATTAAAATTATTATATGTATTAGAAGAGTTCATTTTTTTTTTTTGTATTGATTTTCTATTTTCTTTTATGTCTTCATAAGGATTCATTTCCTTTGTTCCTTGTATATTATCTGGTTGTATATAATTTATAATGTTCATGTTTGTATTATTTTCATGTTTATTTAATAATTCTTTATAATAATTTATTAAATCATCTTTTTTTTTTATTTCTTGATCTAAATATTTGAATTCTTCATCTACTTTTTGTTTTTCTTCTTTTTCTAGCTTTTCTTTTTCTAAATCATATTTTATTTTAATTTGTTGTGTATATGTATCAATATCATCTTTTAATTTTTTCTTCTCTTTAGAATTAATATCTGTATAATAATTATTTGTTTCGTATAAGATTTTATTTTTTTGTTCATATTCTTTATGTATTTGTAATATTTGATTCTCTATTTTTTGCTTATTTACATTTATTTTATTTTCTAAATGTTGAATTTCTTCTTTATTTTTATTATTTTTCAATTCCATTGAATTTATTTCTTCTTTTACATGATTAATATTTTGTTGATTTTCTTTTTCTTTGTTTTGAAGTATAATTAATTTTTCTTCCATAACAAGAACATCAGAATCAATTTCTTTTTCGTTCTTGTATTCTTCATTCATTTTATTTTGTAATTCATTAATTTTGATATTTTCATTTTGTATTTCTCTATTTTTTTTCCATACTTTTAATTCTTCCTCTTTAATTTTTTTTTTCATTTCATTTAATATACATTCTAATTCTTGGATTATCAAATTGGTTTGTACATAATCAATATATGTGTTTATATCATCCTTAATGTCTATATGATTTATAATATTATATTGATGGTTATTTAATTTCTTTTCCTTTTCTTTTAATATTAATGTTTTTATTTCTTCTTTATAATTAACAATTTCTTCTTGTAACAAATTTCTTTTTTTTTTTAAATCTTGTAAAATATATTGATTTAAAGTATATTCTTCATTTTTTACATGTTCATTAATATCATTATATACCTTTTTCAATTCATGGGCATCGTTTTCTTTTATTTCTAATTCTTTTTGTAACTTACTAAATTTTTTCTGTAATTCATTATATTTGTCATTTCCCTTTTTCTTCTCTAATTTACATTTTTTAATTTTTTCTATTATTTTATTTATTTCATTTTTATGAGCAATTAGATTTTCTTCTATTTCTTTTTTTGTATTCATACTGTTACTTAATCCTTCGTTAATTATTTTTTCATAATATTCTTGTGAGCTCACTTGGCTCTCTACAAATTGTACTTGTGATTCTAATCTCGTGTTATTTGAGTATATTTCTTTTCTACAAATTTCTAAGTGTTCTATTTTATGTTTGTATTCTTTTTCTTTAACTATGAGTTCGTTTTTCTCCTCTTCCTGCATTTTAAAAATGTACAACAACAAAGTGTAACATATATAATATGTATATGTATAAATATATGTTAAATGTCATATATGAAAGGAATATTTTTCTTTTACATAAATACCACACACAAAAAAAAAAAAAAAAATAATAAAAAAATAAAAAAATAATAAAAAAATAAAAAAATAATAAAAAAAAAATGGAGATATATAAATATACATCCAAATATTTAATTTATTCCATTTTTGTGATACCAGTTTCTTTTTTTGTTCCACAAAATTATATTTACACATTTCCATAGTATCACCTTTTTTGGTAATACTTCTAGTTATGTTTTCTCTTTTATCAGTTAAACTATTATATTGATTTTGTAATACAATTAATTTTTCACAGTTTAAATTTGTTAAGGTACTGAAAGAATCGAAAGATTCCTTATGTTGATTAATTTGATATTCTATTTCTTGTATTTTATTATTTAAATTTACAGATTCATTTTTCATAAAAGAAATATTCTTTTCTATTTCATTTAATTTATCTTTTAATAATATATTAATCTTTTCTTTTTCTAGTTTTTTCATTGATATGTTATCTTCTATTTGTTGTAAAATCGCCTGAACATGGTCAGCTTCTTCATTTTTTTTAACAATATATATTAACGAATCATAAAATATTTTAAAAAGAATAGAAAAATTTTCACATGCTTCATGATATTTTATATTTGTATCAAAATAATAATCACAACTTTTTTTACACACCTCTCCTATTTTCTTTAAGAAAGCATATTCATTTGTTAGTTCCTTTCTCTTCGTTAGGTTTTCTGATTGTATAAGTGAAACTGGAAAAATATAAAAATAAATTATGTAATCATGTATACATATATATATATATAATACATATATACATATTACATTTCTGCATTTGTTGCATTACTTTTATTTCGCGATGTATCGATATATTCAATTATATCTCCCATCTTATTATAAAATTCTTTATTAACTGCTTCATCCTGTTCGTCATATTGTAAAAACATATCTGGATATTTTTTATTGGAAGGGGATATATGTCCTTTTGATGAGAACTCCCCTCTTATTATCATCATAACAAAGGTAAAATAAGTATAAAAAAAAATATATATATATGATAGACAAAAAGACAATATATATATATATATATATATATACATGTACAATTTAAAAAAAACACTTGTATAAGGATTTGACAAAGGTACCCATTGTAGAAATACAATGAAATAAAAAATATTAAATGAAACAATATTTTGCATATACATATATATATATATATATATATATATATATTAAAATATAAAAGGATATTTACCATATGACACCTTAAAAATAGTCTTTTTTTTGCCCTTTTTTTTTTTTTTTTTTTCCCCCTTTTTTTAATAAACCTTTTTATGTAATTACACAACACATATAAAAAAATATATATAATAAAATTAAGATAATATTAAATCTTTATATGTGACAACCTTCGACTTTTTTTTTTTTTTTTTTTTTTTTTTAAAGGATTAATATCACATAGAATTATTCTTCATAAGGTTTAAACAGTAACAAAATAAAAAAAATATATATATATATATATAATGTAATTGTTAAAAATAATTGGATTACATTTAAATATATAAGACATATTATTTAAAATTATAAGAAATTAATATAATCTACGAATTCCTTTTATTTGTATGGAAATATTTCATTCATATTTTTATTATATAAAAGACTTACTTTAATATTCTGCACAATTGTGTATATATATGTATATTATAAAGTTATCTTCCCTTTTTATTTATGATCTCAATTTATTAATAAAAACAAAATATACATACATACATATATATATATATATATTTTATATTTTTATGCGTGTTGCGTATATATTAATATGTACATATACATACATATATATATTAAACATATCTTATGAATTTACCATTATACAATATGGAAAGCATGTCCGAATGCGATATTTTGAAGCCCATTGATGAAAGCGAGAGACTAGAATTAGAGAATAAAATAAATGAACAGATGGTAGAATTAGAAGTAAAGAAAAAATACTTAGAAGAATTAAAAAAAAGACAACATACTGTAAAAGAAAAGAATATTTTACATTCTTTTAATAATGCTGTTGAAGAATATCCTAATCCAAATGAAATGTTATGTAACTTTTTAGAGTCCTTAGAAAATAACACTAATGATATTAATCATCATCATAATGATACAGAGTCACAAAAACAAGTTAATGGCATGCCAATTTATTCAGAATACGATAATGATAATAAAAAAAAAAAAAAAAATGAAAAGTTTGTTTACACCGAACAATTTTTCAATCATCCAAATTCTATGGATAATATTATCATGAATAAATCTTTTCTCTTCCAGAAAAAAAAAAATTCTATACCCAATTTTAATTTTCATATTGATATGTTCAATAACCAAACTAAAAACGTTATACACATACAACCAAAAGGAATCAATTATTTTGACAAATCCATTCAAGTTGATCTTCTCGAAAATAATGAAATATCCCTTTTAAATAATCATATAAGCAAAAAAATAAATAAAATGGAAAAAATAGAAAAAATAAAAAAAACATCATTGAGTTATAACACTGAAGAGAAAAGTGAAGGAGATACAAAGTGTTATGATAAGAATAATGTGCTCCTGGACAAGATAAAACATACGAACGATACAAGAATACCTAATGATGACAATAAAAAACAAATGGAAGTAGTAAACGAAAAAAATGAAGTAAATAAAAAGTGTGAAGACAATTATAATAAACAAAATGATCATCATAATTATATATACGATGAAAATGTTACTACGTTTAATTATAATGATAATAAGCATAATGGTATTTATGAAGAACACGATGATAATAGATTCAATGCATATAACTCAACACATCTAAAAAGTGTGAATGTAGAAAAAAAAGACGAAATTTTAAAAAGTTCTAATTTTCTATATTTTCTTGAGAATAGTAGTAAGATTGTAGAGCGTGTTTTAGGAGAACAAGATTTATTTCATTGTACATATACTTATGATAAAAATGATATGTTAGAAAATACACAAGATGTTGATAAATTAAAATTGATGAATACATATTATTGTAAAAAATATATAAATGGTCGAGGTATAACAGATGTACGGACATCTAATATATATAATGAATTATTTTTAGCTTCTTATGGATTATCAGAATGTAGCAATTGTATAGAACCAGAAGGATATGTTTTATTATGGAATATTACTATGAAGAATAGACCTGAATATGTATTTACCTCAGAATCTAGTGTATGTACAGCATTGTTTAATAAATTTCATCCACATTTGATTATAGGTGGGACATATACAGGTAATGTGGTTTTATGGGATATAAGAGCTAGTCAAAAACCAATACAACAAACATTACTTACATCTCAAGGTCATATGCATTCTATATATTGTGCTGAAATAATAGGAACGCAAAATTCTCATAATTTAATAACAGCAGATACAGACGGAAGATTATGTACTTGGTCCTTAAGTATGTTTACATATCCATCTAATACCATAGATTTAAAAAAAGGAAACAGAGAAATTTCTTGCACAGCATTTGCATTTCCTGAAGGTGATATAAATACATTATATGGAGGAACAGAAGACGGATCATTATTTCAAGCACATATACATGGTATGAAAGTAGGTATAATTAATTCAGATATTATACATGACGGGCCTATAACATCAGCACAATTCCATCCTTCACTTGAAGGAATGAATGATAATAATGATATAATATTAACAAGCTCAGTAGATTGGACATGTCAATTATTGAGTATAAAAAATATTAAGAATCCTTTAATTGTATTTGATTCTTTTGAAGATTATATTATGGATATAAAATGGAATCCAACACATCCTGCTCTTTTTTCAACTTGCAGTAGCAATGGTAAAATAAAATTATGGAATATTTTATATGATACTGAATCCTCATTTTATGAGGCTTCTTTAGATAATTCTTCTACAAATAAATTAGCTTGGTCACATGATGGAAAAAGACTTATAGCTGCTGACACTCAAGGATACCTAACCTTATGGAATGCATCCTCAGAAGTATATCAGCCTCGATTTGAAGACCTCAACAAATTTGATGAGCACATGCAAACACTGAAGGCTGAGCGCTTTGTCGACACGACACCGGGAAAGGAAATAACATAAAATATATATATATATATATATATATGTAAGTGTTAATATATATATATGTGTAAGTGTTAATATATATATATGTGTAGGTGTTAATATATATATATATATGTGTAAGTGTTAATATATATACTCATTTATTTATTTTGTTTCATAAAAATTTATGATTGTTTGATAAATACAAATTAGCTTCATACTTTATTTTTTTATAATTAACTTTTGGTTTATCATATATTCGGTCATCTTAAAATAACAAAAAAAATAACAATAAAAATAAATAAATAAATAAATATATATATATATATATATATATATATATTTTATTTATTTATATTTATGTAAACATTTTAAAAATACAAAAAAAAAATAATAACGTAAAGGTTAATATTATCACTAATATAAAACAAATTTGCTCTTTTGGACTTCTTTTAAAATATATACCTTTCTAATTATATTTATATTTGTGTCTCTTTATTTATATGGTTGAGTACTTAAGGACCTATACTCATTTTCGAAATAAATATCCCCCTACATGAATGTATTAATGGAAAAGTTCGTACACATTTATTTGAGAACATATATTTACCACTGGTAAAAAGAAATTTATCTTTACCAGCATTTAATAAATGAATATCAGGATACTTTTCTAGAATATATTGTATGACTTGTTCATTTTCTTCTTCAAAAAATGAACAGGTTGAATAAATAAAAATTTTAGCTGTTTTAAAAATATTTATTGCATGCGTTAATATATTTTTTTGAAATTCTGATAATTTTTTAACTTTATTTATAAAACAAGTTGGCACCCTTGGAATGTTACCTTTTAAAACATCATCAGTAATACAATAATTTTTATTTTCATCTAATTTGTTATTATTAGATGTAATGTTGTCTTGTTCATTATATGAAATGTTCTCATGATTATCAGATGGTAATAATTTATATTTATTATTATTATTATTATTAGTATTAATATTACTACTATTATTACCTTTGATATTATATTTATTTATCTTTTTTTTATTTTTCTGATTATTTTTATTAGGGTGGATGTACATATTCTTCATATTACTTTTGTATATAAAATCTGGCATGCCACTAGAAGAACATGATGGGTCAATAAACACAACATCTATATTTGGAAATGTGGAAAAATCTTGAGTTGTCAAATTAAAAAAATCACAGTTATATATTTTTATAAACAATTCTTTATTTATGTGTTGTATATAATATACATTTTTTTTTTGTACACCCATCTTTGCATAATTATCCATATTTTTATATGCACTTTTATCTTTATTTTGTTTTGTATTTTCTTTTTCATTATGAAAAAAAGTTCTTTTATTAAGTGTTATTTTTTGATTATCATCAAAGTTTTCATCCATATATAATCCCACATATTCTTTATTTTTTAAAAGTTCATTTAATAAAGTATAGCATCTTTTTTTATCCTTTTCGATGCATATCAAATATCCTTTTTTCTTTAAAAGAGAAAGAGAAAAAATCGCTTTACTACCTGGAGAAGAACAAACATCAACTATGATCATACCTTTTTTTATATTTGCTGCTTGTACAACTAGACATGATGTTTTATCTATTATGCGTATTTTATTTTCTTTATATATGAGATGATTTATAAGTTTATATACATCTTTGTTGTTAATTTTGTACAAGAATTCCACATCTTCATCAATCTCGATATGTATATTTTTTTTGATAAGTTCATTTATAATATATTCAGATTTATTATTACTAAGATTATTATTAAATAATGTAAGCTGGTTTTGTAAATTTGTTATATTTTCTATATTCTCAATACATTTTGTATTATCTATATGGAGTTTATCTTCTTCATATTTTTCGTCATATATAATAAAATATTTCTTTATCATTCCTTCTTTTAATTTTTCATCACGATTAAATCGACCTTTATGCTCCTCGTAATATTTCATAATATCTTTTTCCTTCTTTTTGATTTCTCTTTTTACAATTCCTCCTCCGTCGATTTTTTTTCTGTGCACTAAGACGCTTAGGAGTATTAACCCTAAGTATTTATTTTTACATACCTTCTTTAAATACATATTATATATTTCATTTAGAATGTTCAAATCTTCTAGGGTTTTGTACAGAAGGTAATGTAGCTAAGAGAAAAGAATAAACAAACGTGTATAAATATAAAAATGTATAAATATCAAAATGTATAAATATCAAAATGTATAAATATCAAAATGTATAAATATAAAAATGTATAAATATCAAAATGTATAAATATAAAAATGTATAAATATCAAAATGTATAAATATCAAAATGTATAAATATCAAAATGTATAAATATCAAAATGTATAAATATCAAAATGTATAAATATCAAAATGTATAAATATCAAAATGTATAAACATATAAATATATATATGTTTATATTTATATTTATTTATTTATTATTAATTTTTTCTTTACCTTTTTTTTGGACGAGTCATCTTTTTCATAAAGAATTTCTTTGATACCTTTCCCTTTGCAACACTTTGATAACATAGATGCGGCTTTTCTATATATGAATGACATCTTTATAACATTGTATCATTTTAAATAAAATAAATAAATATATATATATATAATTATATATGCATAATTTACATTATATATTATTTTTATATTATAAAATAAATATTTTCATATATTTTATTATTACATTTTAAAATACTATAAGTTTTTTTTTTTTTTTTTTTATTTTATTTTTATTTTTTCCAATCAAATTTATATATATATAAAACAACGTTGCTCGTTATTATATGAAAGGGTAATATATATATATATAAAAAAAAAAAAAAAAAAAAAAAAAAAAAATACAATAAAATTTATAATGGTTATTATTTAAAATAATATATATTATATATATATTATATTTTTTAAAGGGCAAATCAGAGAACCCACTGCATATATATGAAATAATATATTATATATATATATAATATTGTAAGAGGTTTTTTCTTTTTCTTTTTTTTTTTAAATATATATAAACCTTCATTATTTTAAATAACATTGGGTACATAACTTTATAATTATATATATATATATATATATATATATATACATATTTTTATTTTTATTTTTTTCATTAAATGTAATATATTATAAATATATAAATAAATTTATATATATATATATATATATATATATATGTATATGTTTATATAATGCCACATATTCTCAATAAAGATGTTAAAGAAATTCACCCCCTTCTCGTTCATGGGTTTGCAAAAGAGATATAATACAAGTGAACAGAAAATTTTTGACAAGATAAAAAACACAATTAACAGTCATAAGAATTTAAGACATATATATGATGAAAAAGATAAAATTGAAATTATAAATATTGATAATGAAATTATAAACAAAGGAAATATTTCTTTTAAGTGTGATATAATAAATGAAGATCTCACAAAGAATGATAATAAAAAAGATAACATGGATGAAATGATAAATGTAAATATGTACGATGATCATAACAATATAAATGATAAATATAATAATGTAATGTCTAATGGTAATATTGATATAAAATGTTTTATTCGAGAAACCATTGATTACTATAAATCGTTACAATTAAAAAAAAAAGAAGATCATCTAAATGTATTGAATGAGAAAAAATCGGAATATTCAAATATGAGAGAATATAACAATGAAAATGAAGTGATAAATAAAATAATAGGAGATCATAATTTTATCTTGCATAATAAAAATGATGATAAAAAAAATATTCACAATGTTGTTCATAGTGATATCCATTATAATAATTATAATACCAGCAAATGTAAAGATAGTAAAAATATTCAACATAATCAAAATATTCAAAATAATCAAAATATTCAAAATAATCAAAATATTCAACATAATCAAAATATTCAACATAATCAAAATAATCAAAATAGTACACATGAAGAAAACTGTGGACCATATAATTTTTTAACTCCTGCACAGGTTTTTTTTGAAAATAACAAAGAAAAGCTAATACAAGAAAGCTATAAATATTATAAAGAACGAGAAAATAATATAAATAAAGATGATTATCTTTATGATGATAATGAAGGTTATTATAACTATGCAAACATGAAAAACCCTGTAATCAGACCAAAGGATAAAGAAGGGTTTTTATTTAACTATGAAGATGATGATATTGATAAAAATAATAATAATAATGATGATGGTGAAGGAGAAGACGACATGACATTAGAAAAAGGTATAATGCCTACGATTGAACAGATTGTATGTATATTAAAACATGAAAAAGTAAAAGATATTCAAGTTATAGATCTTGATAAATGTGGAAGAAGAGATATAGGAATGTTCTTAATATTATGTACAGGTAATACATCAAAACATAATAAAAAAGTAGGCAAATTAATAAGTAAAATATTTATAGATTTAGAAATACCTTATATATCTAATGTAGTTTATTGTTATTGTAATAAATTTGATGATTGGATAATAACACATTGTGGACCACTCAAAATACATATTGTTACAAAAGAATTAAGAAATTTATATGATATAGAAAATTTATTTTTATATCCACATGAACATTTTGATAGTACAAACTTTCCTTCTTTTTTTGATTACACTCCTGGAATCCCACCTCCATATCTGGTGAGAAGTAATGCCTCTGTAGATTCTTATAAAAATGATGACTTATACAAAAAATTCTTAACAGAAAAATGAAATGAAAAAAAAATATATATATATATATATATATATATATATATACATTTATGTATGCGAATATGTTATAAATATGTACATGTATCATATAATCTTTTATATTTCACACACCAGAAAATATATAAGTCTATTTTAAAAAAAATTAAATATATATATGAATATATATATGTGAATATATTTTCCATTTTTAAGAATTCTACGTACAAACATATTCACGGCATTAAAAAAAACAAATATTATTTATGTGTATTATTTATCAAGACGGATGGGGAATACGAAATTTTGGAATATGCACAAAAAGAAAAAAAAATAAAATAAGAGGAATATTATTTTGAAAATTTCATCTAACAATACATTAAATATAAACTTACAATAAATAAATGAACATATATATATATATATATATATATATATATATATATATTTATGTGTATGTATTTTATTTTTCCTCACTTCTTTTTAAAGTATGGATGATAAAAGGGGGAAAAAATTCTCGAGTCCTAAAATTTTGCAGAGTACAAAGGAGGAAAGGGTATCAAATAAATAATACACAAATTTATAAATATATATATATATATATATATATATATATATATGTATATATATGTAGGCATATATATTTATATATGTGTGGGCATATGCATTTTATTTTTTCATATTATAGATTTTAAAAAAACACGATGAAACAAAATTAAAATGGGAGAAGCAAAATAAAAAATTAAAGGATAAAACTAAGAAGAAAGAAACGTTAGGGGAACAGGCCGAAAAATATAGGACCAAAAATGAAGTAAATATGTATATATGTATATATATATATATATATATATATATATATATATATATATATATTTATTTATTTATTTACATGTATATATTTATATATTTATATGTTCATATATTTACATGTTTATGTTTAGACTTATATTTATGAACCTTATTTATTTAATGAATTCATACATGTAAACCGTCTTATCATTTATCTCTTTTATTGTACATGCACCTTTTATTATCATGTTTTTATTTTAATACAGATAAACAACATAGTTGAATATATAAACCAAGAAGAGAAAAAAAAAGTTAACTGGACAGAGAACCTTAGATATGAATCACAAAAAATTAAGTTCAAAGAGACAATAAATAAAATGAACTTAAAAGAAAATAACATGTCATATGAAAGTAGAAGAATATTTAATAAAGTCTTTCGGAAAGACATATCATACAATAAAAAAAATCCTTGTCAAAATACTGTTGAAGAAATAAAGGATGATATAAATTATTTAACTCCATCATATAAAACAAATAAAGAAATAAAAAAAGAAAAATACGAAAACATTTTAATTAATAAGATTAAAAATAATGTGGAATTTTTTTTATCAAACTTTGCTGTTCCTTTGGATAGTCCTCTTTATATAAAAGGAGAGAAAATTAAATACCCAGAAAATGATGATATATTATTATTATCTCAAAATATTATGACAAAAAATAAAAATGAAAATAAAAATGAAAAAGAAAATACAAAAGAAAGTACAAAAGAAAATACAAAAGAAAGTACAAAAGAAAGTACAAAAGAAAGTACAAAAGAAAATACAAAAGAAAGTACAAAAGAAAGTACAAAAGAAAATACAAAAGAAAGTACAAAAGAAAGTACAAAAGAAAATACAAAAGAAAGTACAAAAGAAAGTACAAAAGAAAATACAAAAGAAAGTACAAAAGAAAATACAAAAGAAATAAAGGACATCAACATATATGAAAATAATAACAATTATGATGATCATTATATATCAAGTGAAAAAAAATATATAAACAATACATTTAGTAAAAACCAAGTTAATGATCTTAAAATAAGTTGTAACGTTTTAGAAATAAATAATTGTGGAAAGCAAATATTTAATAAATACATTGTTTTACAGAATTGTTCTTCAAGTATAATATTATACAAGATAACCTTTAGAAAAAATATTTTATTAAATGATAATAATAAAATAAAATTAAACGATGCTTTATATTATGATGAAAATAAAAATTATACTCTTTTTATATATCCTAATTCGGGTTATATAAAACCAAAAGGAAATAAAAAAAAAATACTTTTAACATTTATATTTCAATATTTTGTTAATACATTTGGATGTATAACTATAAAATATTATTGTAATAATCATATTTTTAAAAAACATATATATATATATATAAATTCGTTTTTTACTATTAATCACATGGATCAACGAAATAACATAATATATAATATTAAAAATGATAAAATAAAAGATGAACATTCTTTATACAACAATTTAATTGATATTTTACAAAGTGATCAAATGAAATATATTACAAATATGAAAAAACGAAAAAATTATATTTATAGAAAAAAAAATATATATGAATCAATATATGATATAATTAATAATATTATATATCCATTAAGAATAAAACAAATATGTAATATATTAAATTCTATAAACTCTAGTTATAATATAAAACTTAATTATACAAATATAGAACTATTTCTTGAATTCTTAAATAAAATTAATAATTCTACATATATAAAATTAAATTATTATATAAAAAAAATGATACGCCAAAAGAACAAAATTAAACTTAATCTTTATAAATATAAAAAATGTAAATATAAAAAGTATAAATATAAAATATGTAAAAGGAAAAAGTATATGAAAACTTATAAAATTCATTATCAATATAAAGGACATAAACTAAAGATAGTTCCTTTTTATAAAAGGAAGATCCATTGTAATAATAATATTATACAATTTAATAAATATAAAAAAAAAGATAATCATAATATTTCTTTTTATAAAAGACATGTACATATTTTATTTTCTTCAAATGATAAAGAAAATATAAATATACAATCATTTTTTAATTATATGCAATGTAAATTTATTTCATCACATAAAATATATACAAATGATAAACAGATACAATTTTTCATATTCCACTTTTTTATACATGAATATTCTGAATTATTAAAGAAAGGAAATGTAAATAAATATATTCTATCTAAAAAATATAAAATGATAAACCATGATAATTGTAAAACAAACAAAAATATATATATATCTAATTATAATATCACGCATTGTAAACATATAAATAATTTTTATGAAAATATATATAATAATAACATATTTAATCAAAAGAAAGAATATTCTTTCAATATTTTTTTATATATCATACGAACATATATATGCCAACTAATTTCATACTATACAAAAATGAACTGGTTTCCTCATATCTTGCATAAAAACAAAAATAATACAAATGTTGTAGAAAAAAAGGAGGAAGACATAGAAAAAAAAACAGTTCCAATTATGAATATGGAAAATCATATTTTACATAATAATAGATTAAATAAAAATAATAAACAAGAGAAAGATGAGAACAAAAATGAATTCATACATTTTCTAAATTATACTAGTAATCAAGTTTGTGTACATTTATATACCCCTTGTCTTAAATATTTAAAAGAAAAAAAATTTTTTTTTTTTTTTATTAATTTAATGTATCTCCAGAATAAATTATGTATATCTCCTATGTTTTTTTTTTTTTTTTATATTGAATTAATAAGATATGTGTACTGTTTGTTTAAGTGGAGGGTTAGGAAAGTGAACGACACGAATAATATTAACAATATTAACAATATTAACAACACGAATAATATTAACAACACGAATAATATTAACAATATTAACAATATTAACAACACGAATAATATTAACAATATTAACAATATTAACAATATTAACAACACGAATAATATTAACAATATTAACATTATTGATCACACGTGTAGTTATAAAGCCCCTCCTGATATTCTAGAAAGAAAAAATATTTTCATCCATATGGATAATAAACTTCTAAGAGAAATTGTGAGTTATATATATGAATTATATACATCGAATAAAAATAACGATAATGTCAATTACATAAAGGAATGTATTATATATTTGCTTTCTTCTGTGCTCATATATGCACAGAAAAATGTAAAAAATATGTATATTTTTATTGATTATATGCTTATATATAATCATCATAAAAATGAGAACAAAGAAAATATCATCACACAAGGACAAAATAATCCTTTGGATATAGAAAATTTTTATACGAACATTTTTTTATTTTTTATTTTTCCATATTTAAAAGAATATATAGATAGCTTAAAAACACATACGTATAAATTACATCTTATAAAAAATGCACAAGACATACATTTATTCTTTAAAAATATATTTAATTATATAAATTATGAAGATAATTATTCTAATATTTATGATGATAATCAGATTATTGATACCTGTGTAGTTGAAAATACTTGTCCTTTAAATGAAAAGAATATAACCAGCATTGACAAAATAAACAAATTTGACGAAATAAAAAATATGGAAGAAAATAATATTCCTCTCTTTTTTAAAAATTTTAAAAACCAAAAAGTTCAAAACAATAAAATACATAATGATGATAATAAAGACCAGGGACATATATGGTTTATATTTAATAAAGAAGAATTCAGCCAGATTATATATGAAAAGTATTATGTAGAATTAAATGAAGGGATAAAGGAAAAATTAAAGAAACTCAAATGTTTATATAAAGTTGAATCGAAGGAAGACGAAAAAAAAAAGAATATAAATATGAATACACATAAATATATAAATAATCTTCAAAATCGTGTAGATAGTGTTCTAGAAACTAATAATAATTCTAATAGTGAAGAGAAAAAAAAAAAGAAAAAGAAAAAGGAAAAAAAAAAAAAAAAAAAAAAAAAAAAAAATAATGATAAAGATGATGATAATGAAAATGTAAATGATGATATTAATGAAAATGATGATATTAATGAAAATGATGATAATAATGAAAATGTAAATGATGATATTAATGAAAATGATGATAATAATGAAAATGATGATAATAATGAAAATGATAATAATAATAATAATAATAATAATATTAGTAATAATAATAATATTAGTAATAATATTAAAAATTCATCCAACCTAACACCTTATGACGACAATGATAAGAAAAAAAAACAAAAATCTAAAGAATGTAAAGCGTGTAAAAATATAAAACCCAAATTTATAAACTTTCATTTTATAAAATTATTTCATATATTAAATATACATACATATATTATAGATGATAAAAATATGTTAAATAATATATTATCAATGAATATATCAAAGGATATAAATATACAAATAGGTTTATGTATACATAGAATAATATATTGTCTACTATATATTTTTAATTTTATATCTCTCAATCATATAAATATATTATATAATAATTATTCTTCTTTAAAATATTTCTTATTTGATGCTTATATGGAATATAATTCAAAAAATATTTATAAATTATATTATTTTATAATTAATTATTTTTATTTATTACAATATATGAATCAAAATAATTTTTCTATATATATACCGTTATCCTCAAGTTTTGATTTCTTAAAATATTTTAAAGAAATAAATACATGTAAACAGAATCATTATGATAATAGGAAGGATATATATAATATGAACATGATAGAACATCTGAAGAGAGAAAAAAGTGAGGAAGGGGCACAAGTGATAGGAACGACATATTTATCTTCAAAGTATCAAAACAAATCATTGTTTTTACCATCAACATGTGCATCATGTTATTATAATTTCTTCAACTTGAATGAAAACAAAGAAGATATACATAAGTATTTATATACCTCTCATACATTACTAGAAAGAGAAGAAACAAGATATATTTGCATCATATCACCACATATAAAGAATGATATGTTAAGTTTTATAAACATGAAAAAAATCAAACAATGGTTAAAATTATTGAACTTATTAATTTTTTTAAATATAAAAGATGTGTATATATTTGGAGAGTTGTTTTCATTATTTCTTTTCTTTTTGTATGATGGAAATATTATAAGAGGGAAAATTTGTGAGTCCAAAAAAAAAAAACACAAAAAAAATATATATATAAAGTTTGATACAAATTATAATATACAAACAGAAAAGAAAAAAGGAAAATCAAACCTTTTACATAATAAAAGAAGCAAAAATGTACATAATAACAATATTGATATTAATAATATTAATAATAATATGATAAATATGGATGCATCAAAACATTTTACAAAAAATAATTATCATATTAATAACAATAAGGATGATCATATTATTAACTTGACAAATTATATAAACTTTCAATTTTGTGATTTATCAACACATTCTGAAAACATGTTGTTGTTATTAAAGTTTTCTTTGTTTAATATTTTTAATTTATATGAGAAATATAAAATAAATATACACTTTCCAAAAGATTTAATTATAAAAATGAATTCAACACAATGTAATGACGTTACAATTAATTCTTCTTTATATTCTTCGGTTTCTTTTACTGATGATATTTTATTATATTGTTTATTACCACATAAAAATTATCAGAGTATGATATCATTTTCTAAGAAAAACTTTCTAAACAAATATACAAATAAATTAAAGAAAATAAAAATGTTACAAATAAGTAGAGTAAATGTTTTTCTTAAAAGTAACAAAACAAAAGATCCTCATCATCATCAAGATGACGATCAAGATGACGATCAAGATGATGATCAAGATGAAAAAAAAACAATATATCATACAGATAATATAATGTTAACCTCTCAAAAGAATCATGTAACAGATAAGTATAATATTAAAAAAGTGTCCATTATTAATATAGGAAAACTCACACTTTATCATATTTTAAAACATATAAATGAAAAAAATAAAATCCTATGGTTATGTGGATCTCTAGAAAAAAATATAAAAGAAAATTATAAAAATAGTATACATATATTTCAATCTATTTATAATATACAACGAGATAAACAAAATTTTAATTCTACATTTTATTGTAACATAATACAAGTTAATAATTTTATAATCTTAAACAAACCAATTTATTGGTTATATTACAATCAACTAAGTAAAAATATATATATACCTTTTATATATAAAACATATAAGATCTTACTACAAATTTTTGATAGAAAATTTTCTAAAAGGGACATCTTATCTTACATAATATAATAAATCAATAAACATAATACATATACATATATATATATATATATATATTTATAAAATGTTATATGTTATTTTTTTTAAGTGTTTATATGTATATATTATTTTTTTGTAATTTTTTAAAAATATTTTATATATATATTTGAACATACATATAAAATAAATACCTTTTCATCTATATATATTTTTTCAATAAAACAACAAAATATTTAGGAACCTCAAAAATATAATAAAGTAAAATTATATATTTTAAAAAATATATATAGGTTCATATATTATAATAAATTAATATATGTATACCTCTACATACATACAATATATATATATATATATATATATATATATATATATAATATATTATAT
>LT969559.1:730447-747947 GCA_900097035.1 Plasmodium blacklocki (nom. inval.)
TTATCAACAACATTAAACGGATATGAAGGAACTGGAAAAACATTTACATTTAAATTATTAAAACAATTAAAAAAAAAATTTATTACTCAGTTATCATATGAAGAATTTAAAAATATGAGTTTCTTATATTTTGATAAAGCATATATAGATTTAACATTAACTAATCCTATACGATATAGTTATAATGATAAAATAGAAAATTGGTTGAATGATTTTCTATGTCTTAACTGTAATGAACCTACAAATATAAAAGAAAATATATGTTCACCATCTAACTGTGAATTATATTTTGTAAATAAAAATATTTTTAAAAATTATAATAAAATAAGTGAAACGTTATTAAAAAAAATTATGACATTATTTATAACATCTCATTATAAAAATACACCTAATGATATTATTATGATATTGGATTCACAACAGCACCATTTATTTATTTTAATTAATAAAAATAATAATAATAATAATAATAATAATAATATATTGGAAGATCAAATCGATCAACTAGATATATATGGAGTCTTACATTGTGCAATAGATGGCATAATAAATAATGAACACATTAAAAAAACAGTAAAACTAGAAGATATTATTCATTTAGTAAAAAATAATAATACACAAAATGAGCATCCTACATCAGATAAAAAAATAATAAATGATTCAACTGATCAACAAATAGAAAAAAAAGAAAATATGAATCAAAAAAGTGATGATAACCAAAAAAATTATGATAATCAAAAAAATTATGATAATAATAATAATAATAATAATAAAGAACTCTTAATAAATGAATATGAAGGAAATTTAATTCCTTATATAATTAGTGATTATTTTAATTATTTTTTCTATAATTATATTGGTATACGTATTGTACGTATTTCTATTCATCCATCGATGCAAAACTTAAATTATGGATCTGAATTCTTAAAAAAGGTTTATAATTATTATAATGCATATAATTCAAAACAAAGACAAGACAATAACACCAAACAAAAAATTAAAATAAATAATAATAATAATAATAAAAACAATTGCGATGACTATGATTATCATAATTATCATGATTATCATGATGATAATGCGGTGTACAATGAAAATGTCATATTATATAATTGTAATGGTAAAGACATATATTTTGATAATAAATTAAAACATATTGATTATTTAGGTACATGCTTTGGATTAACCAAAGGACTTTTAATCTTCTGGCAAAAAAATAAATTTATCCCTGTTTATTTAAAGCAACAAAAAAATGATATAACAGGTGAATTTAGTGTTCTTATGTTAAAACATCTAAATGAAGATCTTAAACATATCATTGCAAATTTTTATACAGATTTTGTTAGAAGTGTTACTAAATTATTACCATACTCATTTAAATATATGGAATCTTTTATTGTTTTTAATTTATTACATAATAATAATTATTCTATACCTTTAAAACATAACGATACTTCTATAATTGTTAAGGATGATAATAAAATAGATAATAATTATAAACTTAATGAACATATGAAAAATAATCTTCATAATAATCATTTTCATTATAGTAATTATGAAGATCAACATTTATCCTTTTATAATAATAATCTTATAAATCAAGAAACCATATTTTACTTTTTTCATACAAATGATATATGCAGATTAAAAAGATTCGTTCTAGAAGGAAGAAATTTTTATGAAATCTTATATCTATTATCAACTATAGCAAACTTAATATTATTTAAAAAAGTAAAAATAGATTTAAGCTTTTTAGAATATACAATATTATATGCTGTAGCATTTCAAAAAAAAACTTGTAAAGAAATATCAGATGAAATCAAAATTAACGTAAATCAAACAAATGCAATCTTTAGAAAAATAATACATCGATTTTATAATTACATTAAGGTAATCAAAAATAACAAAACATATATTAACAAATAAATAAAAATGTACATATAAATGAATATATATAAATAAATATATATAAATAAATATATATATAAATAAATATATATAAATGAATATATATAAATGAATATATATAAATATATATATATAAATGAATATATATAAATAAATATATATAAATGAATATATATAAATGAATATATATAAATAAATATATATACATATATATATATATATATATATATATATATATATATATATATATATATATATATTTTTTTTTTTTTTTTTTTTTTTTTTTTTTTTTTTTTTTGCACTTTTTTTTACATTCAGGATATTATGGAAAAACAAATTGAGAAAGAGGTAAATTCTGAATTGAACGAAAAATTAAAAGTAAAGAAAAGGAGATCATTAAATATCGAGTTACCGTCGGATGAATATAAAGACGAATTAGAAAGAAATTCTTTAATTGTCAAAAAGAAATTGAAGAAAGAGAAATTGTCTTTAATGAAGGAGTTTAATTTGGAAGGTACCTTAACATATAAAACATATCAAATGCAAAAGAATATTATATAAAAAGAAATATATATATATATATATATATAATATATTTGTGTATTAAAAAAAACAGTATATTGTATATTGTTTTACGTGTATATTATATCTTTTTTATGGCATACGCCATTATTATATATATATATATATATATATATATGTATAATTTGTTTTTTTTTTTTTTTTTTGTTGTATCGTAATATTTATATCTATTTATAATATTATTTTACCACATGGATATTTTTTAATATTGTATTTAAAAATTTTGCATGCTTTTCTTAAGTATATATATATATATATATATATATGTTACGTTAATATAATGTAGAAGTATTATGCTTGGCACAAACCTTATTTGTTACATCCACATTTTGTATTTCTCATATTTTTATATTCTTATTATTTTGCTTTATTTTTTATAGGAGATATCAAAAGGAAAGAAATTAATATAAAGACAAATGATAATCTAGAGATTAAAAAAAAGAAAAAGAAAAAAAAAAAAAAAAAAAAAAAACAAACAAGTGACCAACTGATGTTATGAGCATATATAACATATATATATAAATATATGTATTTTTTTTTTTTTTTTTGTTGGTAGTGTTGCAATGTATATTAAATAATTTGTATTTATTTTTCTTTATTTTTTTTTTCTTTATTTTATTTTTCTTTATTTTTTTTTTTCTTTATTTTGTTTTCTTTATTTTTGTTTCTTTATTTTTTTTTTTTTTTTTTTTTTTTTCATATGTTTTCAAGTTTATATGCATATGCTTAACTTGAATATTTCTAAAAATTATAAAATACCTTCATAAAAATTTTTATAATTAAAAAGAAAAGAAAAAAAAAAAAAAACTTATAATATATAAATGTGTATTTTTTTTTTTATTTTTATTATTTATTTTATAAATAAATAGTTGCTTATCTTCCTACATTGGTTAACTATATTCAAAATTGTTTAAACATTATTAAAAAAAAAAAAAAAAAAATTATGTATTTAAAATATACATATTTTGTGTGTTATTTCATATGTAGAATAAAATGTTATACAACTTAATTATATTAATATTTTATGTAAAATTTTTTAAATGTATCTCTAAGAACAGTAATTACGGTTACATCAACTTCGGTACCTTTTCAAATGTTGTAAACAATAATAATAATTTAAGAAGTAGAAAAAATGTTGTTTTTTCAAAAATAGAAATAAAAATGCCAGCTCTATCTAGTACCATGACAACAGGCAAAATTGTTAAATGGAATAAAAATATAGGAGACTATGTAAATGTAAGATAATAAAAGATATTCATAAAGAAGAAAAAAAATATATATATATATATATATATATATATATATTTTTTTTTTTTTTTTTTTTTTTTTTATTAGCTAGGTGATATTATAATGACCGTCGAAAGTGATAAAGCAGACATGGACGTGGAAGCATTTGATGAAGGTATAACAACTTTAATAAAGAAAAAATGATTCTATCTTATTATTTCGAAAAAATATATATATATTATATACCTATGTGTCCATATTATTTTCTTAGGCTTTTTAAGAGTTAAACGTTTAGAAGATGGATGTGAAGCAAATGTTGGAGATGTCCTAGGAGTTTTAACTACAGAGGAAAACGAAAATATGGATGAAAAGAAATATAATGATAGTGAAATTAACAAAACAAAGAATGAAATAATAATATTGAATCCTGATAAAGATAAAACTGAAGAAATTATAAAAGAAGATATTCATTTTGTAAAGAAACATATAAATGATGATGTAAATGAAAGGAAAATATTTATTCCTTTTATAAGATGTAAAAAAAATAAAGCAAGAATAAATAAATGGTTAAAAAATGAGAATGATTTTATAAAGAAGGATGATGTGTTATTTTATGTACAGGATGATAAAAGTACCATAGAAGTGGAAAGTCCATATTCTGGTAATAACATTTTGATGAATATATAATCAAATAATATAATAAATATATATATATATATATATATATATATATATATATATATATATGTGTGTTGAATTTCCCCTTTATTTAATTTGTAGGTATAATAAAAAAATTATTAGTCAAGGAAGGACAGTTCGCAGATTTAGACAAAGAAGTAGCTATTATTTCAATAACAGAAGTGGGATATACAAATATAAATTCTTTCTTTAAATTTTTTACTCTTTATTATATATGATTATTTTTTTATTTTTGTTTACAGGAAAAAGATAATCAAAAAGAAAAAATAGAAGAACCTTTTAAAAATAAGTAAAGAAATATATTAAGTTTAATAATATATATATATATATATATATTTTTCTTTATATTATTAATTCTTATTATTTCATGTATAATCAGGGAAGATGAAGAAATAAATCAAGATAATATATTAATGCACTATATAAATAAAATAAAGAAAAGTGAAGAGGGAAGGATGTTTTTAAAAAATTTAAGGTACAGATAAAGTTTTACAATTGTTTATAAATAAGATGTTATATATATGGATTTATTAATATATATATATATATATATATATTTATTTATTTATTTATTTTTCTTTTTTTATATATATAAGTGAACAAGAAGAAAAAACACTGGAAGAAAGGCTCAAATTAAATTATGAGAAATACAATAAAATTTCCAATGATCTGTTCAGGTATATGACATATGTATAATATATACTGGATATTTATTATTCTTATAAACTGTTGAAATTTATTTATTTATTTTTTTATTATTATTCAGGTCTAATGAAAGAACCAAAGATTATGTATTAAAAGAAAAGGAAGTAAATACATAAAAAGATGAATGAATATATAAATATGCAAAAATATTTTCATATATATATATATATATATCATATTTTTGTCATTTGTTTGTATCTATAGAACTATAGTCAATATGAAATGGTGTTACCATCTGCATCAGAGTTGATGAGACAAAACAAATTAAATCCAAAGGATATAACGTAATATATATATATATATATATATATATATATTTTATGACATAAGGAGTGCATAATTAAATAAATATATATACATACATATTTAATTTTTCTGGCATTGTATATATATATATATATATATATATATATACACCTTTTATAGAAATAGGAAAACACCCAATCGTATAACCTATGAAGATGTTAATGCCTTTTTAAATGGACATAAAAATAATTCTACTAATGTTACTTACGTCGAAAAACAAAAAGTTGAAACAGTTGAAGATGAAGAACAAAAAACTGTCGATATGACAAATATACAGAAATCAATAAAAAACAATATGATGCTTACCTTAACAGTTCCAGTGTTCCGTGTTACTCATTTAATAAAAACAAACGAATTACTGAAATTATATGAAAAAGTAAAACAAAAAATTAGTATGAGTGTTATAATAAACAAATGTGTAGCAACTGTGTTATTAAATCATCCCTTGATATATTCTACATATATTGATAAAGATAATGGGAAAATATTATATAATAAGGATGTAAATATAGGAAATGCACTAGGATTACCAGATTCTTTATTAACTCCTGTGTTAAAAAAAGTTGATAAAAAGGATATATATACATTGTCCAATGAATGGAAGGTTTGTAAAATGTGTATATGAATTGAATTATATATAACTATTTTTTTCATATATAAAAAGTTTATAAGAAATATGTCTTAATATATAATTATATGTAATTTTCTTCTTCCTCGTAAACGATGAATTATAATATTATATATATATATATATATATATATAAATATACATATATTTATATTTATATTTATTTATTAATATGTTTATTATTATTATTATTATTATTATTTTTATTTTTTTTTTTTTTGTTTCAATTTTGTAGATGCTTGTTGAGAAAGGCAAAAATGGACTCTTAAGTTCTAATGATATGATAGGTAGTAATTTTTACATTTCCAATTTGGGAATGTTCAATACATATCAATTTGATGCAATATTGCCAAAGAATTCATCATGTATCTTATCAATTGGCACAAATATTGGAAGTATTGATAACTTAGAAGACTTAAAAATTCAAAAGGGAATGATGATGACTTTGACTTGTGACCATAGACATATCTATGGATCTCATGCAGCAACGTTTATGAATGATTTATCAAAATTTATTGAAAAGGATATTATGAAAATATTTTTATAGCTTTCTATATATTTAAAAATGTAAAATATAAAATATCTATATATAATATTAAAAGAATAAAAAAAAAAAAAAAAAAAAATTGCAAAATGGCTATATATATATAATATTAAAAAAAAAAAAAAAAAAAAAAAAAAAATTACAAAATGGCTACATGCTTAAAAAAAAAAAAAAAAAACCACAAAGACTATCTATAAAAAAAATAAATGAATTTTGTTACTTTTTAAAAATATTATAATGACTATTTTGAAATATATATTATATATATATATATATATTATATATATGTTTGTATGTATATTACAAAATGAATAGTTATATATTTCATACAACAATATAAGCATATAAAAATGGTAATGAGTTTTAAATATATACACATTATAAAATGTTTTTACAAAAGATACTATGTCATACATATGCTTGTTTAGTAATTTACATATGTAATTTACCTTGGCAATGACGATATGAATAAAAATATATCGCATATCAAATGTATACATAATATATATATGTACATATATTCTTTATTTTAATTTTATTTTTTAAACATATGTTCTTTTGATAGATTATTTTTCTACAACTAACCACTTTTCTTCAATATTCTTTCTTTTAAATATTTTTTATATAAAAGAAATTGAAATAAAAGAACCAGTAAAAAAAAAAAAAATAAACATATAAAAAGACAGGGTATACATATAAATATATATATATATATATATATATATATATATATATATTTATATTTATATATCATATATACACCTTTAAAATGGAATTATATATTTTAAAGGTTTTTCAAATATATACATGTTAAATAAAAAAAAAAAAATGAAATTATCTAAATATTCTTTAACATAGGAATGGTAATATATATAATGATATATAAATATATATATATATATATACATATCACATAACAAGTTAATCTTTTAAAAATAAAAAAAAGCTTTTTTAATTTTTTTTTTTTTAATTCTATTGTGATAAGTATAAAAAACACAAAAAAAGGAAAAAAAAAAAATATACACATATATATATATATATATATATATGTATTTTGTCAACTCAAGTTTAATACATGTGTTAAGTAATCATAATATTATATAAGCATGTAACATTTAACTAATATTCATATATATAGAATATATAAAATAATAACAAAAGGGTAAATGAAAAAAAAAAAGAAAAAAGAAAAAAGAAAAAAAAAAAAAAAAAAAAAAAAAAAAAAAAAAAAAAGATATTTATAATATATGTAAAATATATATTTATATATTAATATTTATAAAATGTGTTTAAATAATATAATATATATATATGGTAGGGAAATAATGCAATTTTTTTTGTTTGCCTCCAAAATTAATTCTTTATATTTTTCATAAAATTAAAAATTTATGTATATATATGTATATCCTTATATATTTTAATTTTTTTTTTTTTTTTTTTTTTTTAAATTTAAAATAAAGGACACAAGGAGAAGAAAATTAATATCCACAACTGTATAAAAATATATATATCTCGAAAATTTGTCAAAAATTATCTGAAACTTTTTTTTTTTTTTATTTGGCATTATTTAAGTGTGTGGTTAGCCAATCAAAACCTTCGTACAATCCGTCACCCCTTGTGGCACAGGTGGATTGAATAAACCTAAAAAAAAGTATACAAAAAATATATATGTATATATAAATACATATATATATATAATATGTTAATATCTTGTGTGTTATTTCTTTACCAGTTCCTTTCCCTTATAGTGTTAAGGTGTAATTTCTCAGTAACTTCAGCTGCTGACATAGCATTGGGTAAATCTTGTTTATTGGCAAAGACTAAAATTATAGCATCCTTTAATTCTTCTTCATTTATCATTCTATGTAATTCTTCACGAGCTATATTAAGAAAAAAAAAAAATAAAATAAAAAAAAAAATAACATATATACATATAAATATATATATGGATATATTTTTTCAGTGAAACAAATAATAATTATAATTATCACATCCTTCCATTTTTTTATTTTCTTACCATCATCTATTCTTTCTCTATCATTACTATCTACGACAAATATCAATCCGTCTGTGTTGGAATAATAATGTCTCCATAAAGGTCGGATCTATAAAAATAAATTAACATGTCAATATGTTAAATATGTTAGTGCGTCATTCTGTATATATTCCAATAAATTAAAAATAAAACAAACAAAAAAAAAATTAAATTTTTATATAATTATTTTACCTTATCTTGTCCTCCTACATCCCATACGGTAAATGAAATGTTACGAAATTCGACAGTTTCAACATTGAAACCTTCAAAAAAAAAAAAAATAAATAAATAAATAAATGAATATACAAATATATTTATATATATATATTAATTTTATTATATAAATATTCTTCCATAGAATAAAGGATATAACAATTTATATCCTTTGTCCAATATTAAGTTTCCCTTTTTTCATACCTATTGTTGGAATGGTTGTAACAACTTCACCAAGTTTTACTTTATATAATATTGTAGTTTTTCCAGCAGCATCTAATCCAACCATTAAAATACGCACATCTTTTTTTTGAAATAAACGATTAAATAACCTACTTACATATAAACCCATTGTGAATAACTAAGAAGAAAAAGATAAATATGTATATAAGTATACACATATATATATATATATATATATATATATACATGTTACTATTTATTTTTTAAAAATGTTAACTATTATTTCATATTAAAATATTTCACATGTTACTGATCTGTATTGTTACAGTTTTATATATGAATAATATAAAAAGGAAATCATCCTATTTATATACACATATATATTTTATTATATAAGAAAATAATTTACATATATAATAAATTGTTACACTTGTCAACTCATATATAAATATATATGTATATAAATTTTTATAATATCATCAATATATATAGTTATATTTTATATTTGTTACCTTTTATATATTATTTTTTTTATAATATCCAAAAAAATAAAAAATAAAATAAAAATAAAATAACTCTTTTTTATATAAACGTAACAGAAAATTTTGACTTATTCACAAAATATTATATATATTAGTCACATTTATTTATATATATAAATATACATATATAACTTTACAAATATATATATATATATATATATAAATATATTTATATATATCTTAATATTTTATATTATTTAGAAAAAAAAAAAAGGAAAAAAAAAAGAGGAAATTATTTTTTCTTATCTTTTTTTTTTTTTTTTATATATATTTATATATAATATATATATGTATATATTATGGTTTATTTATCATTATATAATAATTATATATTTTTTTTTTTATTTTTTTTGTATATGTTAAAAATTGAAAAAAAAAAAAAAAATATATTATATTATATATAATATATATATAAATATATAATATATAATAATAATAAATAAATAATGGGTGATATAATTTTTCACCTTGATACACTTTATTATTTAATATTCATACAAAAATATAATATTATATTATTTTATATATATATAATAATATATATTATAATAAAACATATTTAATAATAATAGTATAAATATATATATTATATTAAATTATAATATTATATTTCACATATGAACTTCCCTTTTAAAAAAATATATATAATTTTTTTTTTTTTATGATAATAAATAATATAAATATTTATATAAGTACTATGAATTATAAATTGATTATTATATATAATATATGTAAATATATAATATATTTATTTATTTTTCTCTTTCTCTCTTTAATAATATATACAATATATACATATAATATATAATGTATATATATATATATATATATATATGATGTATTATTTATTTTTTTTTTTAACATAATATATTATATAATATATATAAAATATATTTATATATATATATTATGAAACATCCTCACAAAAATTTTTTTTTCCTGTAATGAAAATTATATTATGTGAAGATAAATTTTTATTGAGATATTTAAAACAAAAAAAAAAAAAAAAAAAAAAAAAAAAATACATAATATGTTAAACGTATTTTTATTTTTTACTTTTTTTTTTTTTTTTTTTTTAGTTTATAAAACTATTATATAAATATAATATATTATATATATATATAATATTATATATTTAAATATCTCTATAAATAATATATTTTCATATATTTTTTTATGAATTAAGAATTCAAATAATATGTTATTTATTATTACCTTTTCTTTTGTTATTTTTTATTATAGAGAAAAAAGTAAAAAAAAAATAAAACAAAAAAAATAAAATAAAATAAACCTATGTAAAAATAATCATACTATTTTTATTATGTATATATAATATATATTTATATATATATATAATATATATATTATATATTTGTGCACAATATTATATATATATATATATATATTTTAAAATAAGTATATTAACAAATTATAATTCTTTGATTTTACAGTTTTGTCATGTTCGATAAAAAAAAAAAAAAAAACATCATTACTATTTTATATGTAACATTTAACGCCTTTTTATTTATTTTATTATTTTCAATGAAAAAAGGTTAAAATTTTGAAATCAGTGTGGAAAGGTATAATAATATATATATATATTATATATATATATATATATTATTATTTATAGGTACATACACATTGAAAACAAATATATAAATATATATATATATATATATATATAAAGAATATAAAAATAAAATGTGTATTTTTTTTAAATTTATTATGCTTTAAAGAATATATATATTATCTTCATATAAAGTAGTAGTTCGTTTTATATTCTTATCTCATATATATATTTATATTTTAATAAAAATGTAAAAATATTGAAATATAAATGCGTAAAAATTTATTTTATACTTTTATAATTATTAAAAAAAAAAAAATACTGAAACCAAGTGTAATTTTTTGCTCATTACAAAAAAGAGGTAAACAAAAAAAAAAAAAAAAAATAGGTTTAATATTTATTTGTAATTGGTATAAAAGATATAATTGTTCATATATTTAAAAAAAAATAAAAATAAAAACAAAATAAAATAAAATAATATAATATTGTGTTGTATTAATCCTTTGGTTGATGTAATACATTTTAAAAATTAACAAAAATATATATATATATATATATATATATATTTATTTGTTTATTTTATATAATGAACAAAAAAAAAGGAAGTATAAAAAAAATTAGACAATAAGGTATATACGTTTGAAATGTTAACATATATATATATAATATCAAACAACTTAATGAAAAAAAAAAAAAAAAAAATTTACGTTTGAATATATGGATTATTTTAAAATTTATATTTTTTATTTTCTTTTAATTTTCTTTGCTCTCTGAGCATAATAAGATATTCTTCTCGAATAACATCTCTAAAGTCTTCTACACCTGTAAACAAATAAGAAAAATAAAAATAAAATAAAAATAAAATAAAATAAAAGGATTAATTCAAAGTTATATATATATATATATATATATATATATATATATATATTATTTTTTTACCTTGCTCGAAAGCCTTAATCACTGCCAACCTTGTTGGGACATGAACGTTCTGATGAACTATTTTTCTCAATTCTCTATTTTCAGGTGTAAGAGCACATAAATTTTCCCATTCTAAATTAACATCATAAACATAAAAATTATATTTATCATTATATACACATTCAGTCATAATTTGCATTATATTATATTCATCATATTGTGGGAATAATCCAGGGGCACATTCTCCACCATATTTTTCTTGTAATATTTTATTTTCCTTTAATATTTTGCACCTAGTCCAAAATACAGGTGGTAATCTATATTGTAAGGTTCTACCACGAGCATAAAAAATTTTTATTTGTGTGTGAATACTTGCTTGTAAAAAGATCTCAAATAACGGCATCTTCACATCCAACTTTAAATTAACGATTTCTACTTTCTTACCAAACTTTTCTTTAACCTTGCTAACTAAACTCTCCATCTTTTCCTTATCGTATTCCATCAGTTTACAATACGGTCCTAAGAAAAAAAAAAAAAAAAAATTCGTGCACATGTATAAATGTGTATAATTTTTATTATATATGAACTTTATATTATTCTTCACATATATAAATATATATATATATATATATATATATATATATATATATATTTTTTGTGTGCGTGTTTAAATATGTTTCTTTTTTGGTTAGCTAAAAAAAGTGCAAATTTTTAGAAAAAAATTATGAACATGTTCATGTAATAAAATTGTAGCTAACCAATTTTGGGTGTTACAAAATAGAGAATATTTTTTTGTTTGTTTTTTTGAATTTCATAATTACAGTGATTTATTAAACGTGTTTGTCGTATAATATCCAGTACTTTTTCTCTACTTTCGTGTGTTAATTTATAATCGTCAGCATTTCTCTTTGGGTCTTCTTTTTTGTTTCTTATCTCTTCTTTGAGGATTAAATCTTCCCACGTTTCGACAGGTGGTAGTGGAGGAATGTACCTAAAGCGTGATAAAAAAGAAATAACAAAATATATGAAGAATTTTTGACATTTAAATGGTATACATATATATATATATATATATATATATATTATTTATTTATGGAACACTTATTACTCCTCCTCCGTGAAATATTTATAATCATCCAATTCTTCATCCGCTTTTAATCCTATTTCAAATGCGTTAATCACTTTATTAGGCTTATATGAAAATGCTTTCTTAAGCCTTGGTCGTAATATGAATGTTATCCTTTTCTTATGAATATTATAATTCTCAACAAAAGTATGAGAACAAAAGAAAAGAAAGAATGATATTAGAAATTTATGATCCACATATTTTAAAAAAATTAACATGGTATATGTATAATATAAAAATATACCAAATAAAGGCCATATAATATAATCAAAATTGTTATACAATCTTTGATAGAAAAAAAAAAAAAGAAATAAAATAAAATAAAATAAAAAAAAATAAAAAAAAAAAAAAAAAAAAAAAAAAAAAAAAAAAAAACTATAATCACATATACATCATTTTTAAACATAAATCTTTTATATATATTTATTTTGTATGTTTAATTACATTTTATGGTCCAAATAATTTTAATTAACAAAAAAAAAAAAAAATGATAAAAATAAAATAAAATACCAAAATATATCCATATTATAATATTATTTTAAGTTAATAGGTTAAAAAGTTTTTAAAAAGGAACAAAGATGAAAAAAAGGCTATATATATATATATATAATATAATAAGAACACATATGTGTTATATATATATAAAAGTACAAAAATTAAACATTCCTTTGTATATTTATTCATAATTAAAAAATGAATTAGAAAAAATAATAAAGTGGAAATATATAATAACCATGGGCTAAATATATATACACATATATATATATATATATATATATATATATATATATATTTTTATAATGTGACATATAATATGAATTAATAAATAATTCCGTTCTTCATACTCCTCTATTATATTAATTTTTATGTTTTGTGTAATCTATACTGAATCAATAAATTTTTAAAATATTGTGAATTATTTTGATGCAACAAATCTGAAAGAATAGTATGAAAATCGAATGTACTTGAATTTTCTATGTTTTCAAATAATAATAAGAAATGTTTAACACTATCAATATTTAATAAATCGTTGATAGAAATATTTTCTGCAATATTATAAATTTTTTTTTGTAAAAAGAAATAATGTTTACTTATTTTGATAATTGCATTAGTAAAAACGTTTAGAAAAGAATTTGCTTCTAATGGATCATTTTTCATAAATAAGTTCATTTCTCCGATATAGACTTGTATTTTTTCTTCTGTATATTCATTAAGAATTATATTACTGATTTCATTTTCTTCTTTTTTTTGTCTTAGTGTTAATATAAGTGGGTTATATAAAAAGAATGTTTTCAAAAGTACTTTAATAATTTGTAGAAAAAAGTAGAAATGAGATGAATTAAATGTTAAAAAAGTAACAGATTCGGATGAATCAACAAGAAAGTTTAAACATTTTTTGGTAATATCACAATCATAACTATTTAATAAATATTCTATAGTAGAAAGAAGAGAATTTAAAAGAACAGTTTTTTCATCATTATATATATATTGAAAGAACATTTTATGTTCTTGATTATTTTTATATTCATTTGGTACAACAAATATATTTTTACATATTTTTAAATAATTTAAAATATAATTTTTATTTTTATACAACATATCATAATACATGCTATAATCATCTTCTTTCATGCATATTTCTGAATTTAATTCTGAATTTACTTTTTTTATATGTTCATATTCTTCTCGAAAATAATGAAAATGTTTTTCTAAAAATACGGAAAAAATTTTAAAAAACCATTGTATAATTAATTGATTGATTAATTTATTATTTATTAAATATTTTAATTTTTCACTTAAACAAACATAAACTAATAATATATTATTATTAATAAAATCATATGGAATATATTCTAAGCTATTACATAATATATTATTAAATATATTTGTTAAATCATTATATATGAAGAAATAACTTTCTTTTATAAACTTTTTAATTACATTACATATATTTTCATGTAATAATTTTATCGTATAATAATTCCATTTTTTCCCTTCTGTACAAACATTATTTTTCATATATAACAAATCACTATGACCAGACACATTATTCATATTATCATTATAATTCATACTAAGCATATTATTCAAATTGTTCACGTCTTTCATATTTGACACATTTTTCACATCTTTCATATGTTCCATATTATCAATACTGTTTCTCTTTTTGTTCATGTTGTACATACACACAACATCTTTTTCCTGACCGGTCAGGTGAAAATAATTAACTTCTACACACATTTTTGGATATTTTTCAAAAGAATAATTAGTTCTTATCATATCATTAAATAATGAATATATCAATAAAACATTTTCGAAAAGATTTATAAATAAATGTAAAAATTCATTATCATTTATTAATGCATTATTATAATTCATTAAATTATAATACATATTTTCATCTCCAAAATTGACATTTGTTCCTATTTTATTACTATTATTATTGTTATTATTATTGTTATTATTGTTATTATTATTGTTATTATTATTGTTATTATTATTATTATTATTATGATCATTAGTGTTATTATTTGGTGCTTGACTTAATGTTCTTTTTTGTAATTTACTCTTCAAACATATGTCAATTTTTTCATATGAAAATAACGAAAAACAAGTGTGCACAATTTTATATGCATCAAATAATGAATGTACCATGTCTTCTTTTTTATGAATAGTATCAAAGGTTCCTACTTGTAATATTGTATCATTTGCATGTTGTACATATAAAAGGTCATACAACTTTTGAAATGTATTTATATTTTTATTAAAATGTGTTAAAAATTCATACGTATCTTCTATAACTAATTTTATATATGGAACCTTCTGATTTATATTATCTACTTTTAAAACAGATATAAGTGTTAAAAGAAATATACTAAATTCTTTATTATATTTAAATATGTTTGTAGATTTTTTATAATCTAAAAATGTTTTCAAAATTTTTTGTATAATATCATTTGATAAGAAGCTTTCTAAGTTCATTATTATAGATGTAAAAATTGCTAGATAATTTTTTTTTAATTCAAAAGATATATCTATTGTATTCTCAATTATTGTTTTCATTAAATTATCCATAATAAAATATGCATAATCTTTATTATAATTTAAAATATATGTACATTCAGAAATATGTTGTAATCTTTTGATTTCAAATAGAATAAAATTTGATGATATTTTATTAAATTCCATAAAATCTTTTTGTAATATTATTTTAAAAAAATTTAATAAGTTATTAATACATTTATTATTAATTTCGTAATAAGGTGAACCTTTATATTTTTCTATACATTTTATAATAAATATTTCTAATTCAATATTTTCCTTTTCTCTTTTTAACATATCTAAATTATAAATATTATCAGATATATTTGGAATACTAGCAATGTTATTATTGTTATTGTTATTGTTATTATTATTATTATTGTTAATATTATGATTATTTTCAAGTTCAATATTATTATTATTAATTTGTAATATGTTTTCTTCTATATTATTTTTCATATTAATTTTATTCTGAATAAAAGCTTCTTTAAGCTCTTTTTCTCTTTCACCTGTACAGTTCATTTGATAAGAAATAATATTTTCATTAATTTGTTTATTTCCATTTGTAACAATATTTTTTAATTCTTTCAATGTATTTATAAAGAATGATAATAATTGATAATATGCTCTTAATAAAACATATATAAAATAATCTTGTACCTTTAATGCTTCATTACATAAATTATTTATATTAATAATAGTATCATAATATTTGAAGAATTCATTAAACACATCAATCATAATATGATATATTTCATGATTATATCCTAACAATACTTTAATAAAATTAAATATTTTTTGTTTTAATATATTTTCATTATCATCATAATCATTTATATTATTTATATCATTTTCTTCATTTTCTTCTTTCATATACTTATAATAAATATGAAACCATTCTTCGTTATATTCACTTATATAATTATTAATATATTGAATCATTAATTTTTTATTCATAGAAGAATTTGTACATGATAATATTGATTGTGATTCTTGTCCTTCTTTTGATATTTTAAAAAAATTTTGTTCATTCTTGTTATTTTTAGAAACACCAAAATTGTTATCATTCATATTATTATTTATATTATTATTCATATTATTATTCATATTATCATCCATGTTATCGTCATATATAGGTATTTTTATAAATCTTATAAACATCAAAATAAACAATTTTTTTAAATCATCACAAGATATTATTAACTGATTATTATTATAATCCTTCTCATTATTCTCATTCAATAAATTTTCTCTATCAATTTTATATATGTT
>LT969559.1:757947-762947 GCA_900097035.1 Plasmodium blacklocki (nom. inval.)
ATACAATACACAAGGTGGACCTAATTCAACCAAATATTATATCGTTGGATTTGAAGTAGAACCACAGAGGTAAAATTATAAGTTAATTATTTATGAAGAATATGTAAATGAATATTAATAATTATGATATTGTGTTATACTTTAATATTCTTATATATTTATTTATAATATTTTTTTTTTTTTTTTTTTTTTTTTTAATATTCACAAAAATATTATTTATTATGTATTATATATATCATTCTTTTATTATTATTATTATTTCATTTTTCTTTTATTTTTAGTGTTGATTTTACAAACAATGATGATTGTGTTCAGAATGAAAGTACTATGATAATGGAAAAAAATAAATATGTTACATTTAAATATGATATAAGATATGTTAAAAGTGATAACTCTTTTCAACACCGATCAGAACATTATTATCGAAATTTGAATGATCAAAGCATGATACATTGGTTTTCTATTATTAATAGTATAATCCTAGTTATTTTGTTATCCTTTTTATTAAGCACCATATTAATTAAAGCCCTACATAAAGATTTAAATAAATACAATAGGATTAATACAAATATATTTGAAACCGATGATATGGACGACAGAGGATGGAAACTAGTTCATGGTGATGTTTTTAGAAAACCAAGAAATTCAACCTTCTTTTCAGCATTTGTAGGTGTTGGTATTCAGATTATGTTTATGATACTTGTGTGTGCATTAATTTTATTAATTGGAGTTTATAAATATAAACAAAGATATAGATATATACAAATAATGTTTTTTATTTGGATATGTATTAGTAGCATATCTGGTTATGCTTCTTCAATTTTATACAAACTGTTTAAAAGTAAACATGTCAAATTAACAATTTTTAGAACATCACTTATATATCCATTTATCTTATTTCTTATTTTTTTCCTTATAAATCTAGTATTACATTATGAACACTCCAACACAGCTATTTCATTTTCTTCCTTAACATCTGTGTGTATTTTGTGGTTTGGAATATCTGTACCTTTGATTTGTCTCGGATCATTTATAGGCAACAAAAAAAAACCAATCGAATTACCTGTGCGTGTTAATAATATTCCAAGACACATTCCAAAACAACCAATGTTAAATTCATTCTTTGTATCATCCTTTATTGTTGGATCAATACTCTTCGCGTAAAAAAAAATAAAAAAGAAAATGATGAATAATAAACGAAACATTTAAGAATATTAATGGATGTATAGATATATGAATAAATGTATATAAAATTATGTGTATTTCTAAATTAGTGTTATATATAAATATATATATATTTATATATTTATTTATATATTTATATATATATATTTATATATTTATATTTATATATTTATATATTTATATTTATATATTTATATTTATATATTTATATTTATTTATTTACATATGAACAACCTGCACATGTTCATATTAATTTATTATTTGTTCAGGACTATGTACACAGAACTTTTTTTCTTATTTACGTCATTATGGAAAAGCAATATGTATTATTTATTTGGTACCATTTGAAATATAAAATAAAGAAACAAATCCATATAATATAAAATGTGTTTTGAGTAAACATATATATATATATATAATATTTATTTTTTTTTTTTTTTGTAGGCTTTTTATTTCTGGTAATATTTTTATTAGGCTTATTGAGTGCCCAATTATCAATAGCATTAACTTATTATACGCTTTCCTGGTAAATATATTTATAATATTGTCTTTTTTTAAAAAATGGGAATATATATATATATATATATATATTTTATTTATTTTATTTTTTAGTGAGGATTACAATTGGTGGTGGAAATCATTTGTTGCACCTGGATCTTCGGGATTGTTTCTCTTTTTATATTCCATTTATTATTTCTTTATTAAATTAAATATTTCGACTTTTTCAGAAACTTTTATATATTTTGCCTATTCATTTATTATGTCTTATACATGTTTTATATATACAGGATCAGCAGGGTTTTTAGCTTCTTTTGCTTTCCTGCGAAAAATATACTCTTCCATAAAAGTTGATTAAGAACATAAAATATGAACATATGTTATATATATATATAATTTTATTTTTTCCATTTTATTTATATATTTATCTGATTTTTTTTTTTTCGTACACTTATTTTTTAAATTAAGAAGGAAAAAAAAAAAGTAATAATAAATGAAATAATATATATATCTATATATTTATGTGTTTGCTTCTTTTAATTGTCTATCATAAAAATACAGATTATATTATATATCTAAATATAATACATTTATTTATAAGTGTGTATGTATTTTTTTTATATTGTTTCCATTTATTATTATATATGCTTTTTATCTTTTAAAAATTTTTATAAATATGTTTCCTAATTCTTAATGTATATATTTATAATACGATATATATATATATATATATATATTTATTTATTTATTTATTTATTTACTTATTTATTTTTATCTTAATTTGTTATATGTTGTCAATTTTTTTTTTTTTCCCCTTTTATAAAATTTTCAATTAATTAAAAGAAATAGAAAATAGAAAAATGAAAATATACATCATTTATATATGTGGACAAATCACATATATATATATATATATATGTCTACAAGTTTGTAATATGACGTTGCACCTTTTTGTAAAATATTCTTTTCCATTATATCCAATGTTATAATATTTACCAAATATAAGGTATAATGTTTATATATGTATTATATATACAACCATTGCGATTTTAACTTATAATAATTTATATATGGAAACATATATTTTAACTTTTAAAGTTTATAAATAACAAGAAAAATGTTTTAACTTATAAATTTATGTTATATATATATATATATATATTTATATGAATATGTTTTTATAACCAAAAAAAAAAAAAAAAAAAAATTAAAATTAAATTAAAAATATATCAAAAGAACAAATATACAAAGAAATAATCTTTATAACTTAAAAAATTAATGTATTGTTAATTATATTATTTACTTATTTGTTTATTTTATTTTTTTTTTTTATTATTTTATTTATTTTTTTTTTTGTCTTCTCTTTACTCTTCTTAATAATTCCCCTTTTTATCGGTTTCTTTGTTCCTTTATTATTATTACTTTTTATTTTATTTTTCTTTTTATTCTTTTTACTCTTTTTATTATATTTTGAAAAATTAAACTTGGGTGTTTTTTGGAACTGGAAGTTTTCCAAGTAGGATGGTATATTTGTACCACTATTTTTAACAAATTTAATAATTTCTTTCATATATTTAATATTCTCTGTCGTAAAGAAGGTGATAGCTTTTCCTTCTTTTCTATCAGATCTACAAGCTCTTCCTATTCTATGCATATAATTATATTTGTCATAACAAACATCATAATTAATAACAGTTTCAATACCTTTGATATCAATACCCCTACTTAATATATCAGTACATATAAGATACCATATATGTCCTTGTCGAAATTTTTGAAAAATAATTTTTCTTTCTTCTTTTGATTTTTCTGATGTTAATAAAGCAATATATGATACAGATTTATGTAAGTTGGTATATATCATATTTGCTTTTATTATACTATCTACAAATATTAATACTGGTATATGTATTTCTTTATTTTTAATTAAATTATTTAATACTAATAGTTTCTCTTCTTCATTATTTACATATAATAATTCTTGCTTTATATTATTATTTATTGTATTAATATTTTTCCCAAAATATACTACTGTATAATTTGGACATAAGGTACTTATAAAATTTTTAATATTTCCTGGTAATGTTGCTGTAGTAAAAATTTTTTGAATTTTTTTATTTTGAATTTCTTTTAATAATGTATTAACTTGTTCCAAAAATTTTATTTCAAATAATTTATCAACTTCATCAAAAACTATAAAAAAACATTTTTTTAAACTTACTTTTTTTTTTTTCCCTTCTATTTTTCCTTTTATTTTTTCCTCTTTTTTTTCTTCTTTTTCTCCCTTTTCATGTATCATATTTAATAATATCATAGGTGTACAAACACATATATCAATTACATTATTTTCTATAATATCATTTAATTTATTAAGATGAAAAATATTAATATGTTTATAATTTTCAAATAATAATAAGGCTTGTTCATATATTTGACAAGCCAATTCATTTGTTGGAACGATAATTAAACTTTTTATAAAAATGAAATTTTCATTAAGATTATTTTTATTAAATATATTATCTAAATTATTATTATTATTTTTTTTTCTTTCATGTTCTTCTAAATATATATTATTCAATTTAATTAACAAAGGAATTAAGAATGAGCATGTTTTTCCACTACCTGTTTGAGATATACATATAGTATTATAATCATTTAATATAGATGGTATACACATTTTTTGGATACATGTCGGTCTTTTAAAATATAATGTATTTTTTATAGTACTTAACAATTTTTCATATTCTTTATTTATTATATAACCCTTATTATTTGATTTATCATTATTTCTTTTTTCTTTTTCTATTTCTATTACTTTTTCTTTATTTGAAATAATTTCTTTTTGTTCATTTGTAAGAGTATCCATCTTATTTTCTCCCATGTCCTCTTCCTTATTGTTTTGATTACCACCTTCACTATAAGACTGCTTGTGATTATTCCATTTATTTATATTACTCATTCTCTCATCTTCTTTTTCATCATCCCTTTCATTATTTATTATTTTTAAATATTCTATAATATCATGAAAAAAGCGAATGGGAACAATATTCCTATTTAGATTTTCATACTCAACATTTATTTCATTAACTTTCATATAATTATTAATCAAATTTGAGTTTTCATAAAACTGAGAATATTTTATTCCCTCACAACTTTGTAAAATTCTTTTCTTTTTTTCATCTTCATTTGATTCGTTTTCTTTTTTTATATTTAATATATTTTTTAAAGGTTTTAAATTTTCTTCTTTCAAACTCATCAAATCACCATTTTTCAAAGAGCTTTTCAAATTTAAACCATATGTTAATTGTTTAATAACA
>LT969559.1:767947-781604 GCA_900097035.1 Plasmodium blacklocki (nom. inval.)
ATATAACATATTATAATATAAGAAATTTACTATATTTATATATATACTAATATAATAATAAAATAATTTAGTAATATTAAATTTATTATATTCCTCTATATTATTAAATACCACTACTTTTTTTCTTTCATATTTTTTATTAAATATTAAAAACACATTATCTGCATTAATTATATTTACCTTTTCTACTAGGTTTATTAAAGATTGTAATATTAGTGTAATAGAAAATAATAAGGATAATATTAATTGTATAAATAATACATATATACCAATACATATTCTGGTTGTTTTTGAAAAAATATAAATAATATTTAATCCTATTTTTTTAAAAAATCTGAATATTTTATTACAACCACCTCTTTTATTATTTCTTTTATTTTTTATATTTTTTTTATTTTTATTTTTTTTTTTATTATTTTTTAGCATTTTATTTTTTTTCTTGTTTTTTTTCTTTGGATACATATTTGATATTTTTGCATTATTTTTGTATTTATTATTATTACTAGTTGATATCTTTTTCTTTTTCCTTTTTTTCTCTTCATCATATGATATTTTATAATGTGATGGATATTTGGATATATCCTTTGTAGAATCGTTTCCTTCCCCATGAGAATTTCCATTTATATTAACATCGACATCTATATACATGTCGTCATCCATATGTATATCTTCCTTTTGTGAATCGTCTAAATTTTTTATGTATTGTAATTTCTTTTTCTTTTTTTTGGAAACCTCATCTAATATGATAACATTTTTTTTATTATTAAAAAGGAATGAATTCATAGACGAATTATTATCATCAATTACTAGTTTATGTAAATCTTTATTTTTAATACTCTTTGTGTACATATAATTTAAGTTCCCAGAACTGTCATGTTTTATGTTATTATAGGAATCATTAAAATAATTGTCATCATCAGAAATATTATTATTAGCATGTTGTTTTTTAAAAAAGTTCCAGCTGAAATTCTTATTAGTAAAAGATTCCTCATCACTTAATAAATTATTTTGATAAGAAGAATTATAATCATTTAGTAGATGTATAATATATTTATCATCATTGCTTAAAAAATCATCCTTTTCATCAATAAATGAGCTTTCCCTAGATTGATTTATTAAATTTAAATAATTATTTTGTTCATCTTTTTTGGTTATATAATTAATTTGTTTTATATTATTTTTTCTTTCTTTATTATTTTTTTTTAATTGAGGATTATTATTATTATTATTATTATTATTATTATATATACGATTGAATTTGTATTTATTATAACCTTGTTGATAATAATGATAATTAAGACTACTACCATGATATATGTAATTATTATTATTTTTATTATTATTATAATAATCATTATAATATATATAATTATTATTATAATCACTACTATACATACTATTAATATTATTATTATTATTGTTGTTGTTATATTTAGTTGGATAATTGTTCCTGTCTTTGTCATCATCATATCTGTTCTTTTTGGATAGAGTATCTTCATTAATTATATAGAAAAATTCATTAAATGCATTTTTAACATGTGCTATTAAAGATGTAGGGCTTCCAATAATATTAAAAGAAATTAATAAGTTTGATATATTAACTATAGTTTGATTATAATAAAAATTTTGTAAAAAATTTATTAATAAGTTATAATTTGTAAAGATATGTATATTTGATAAACTTTTTAAATATATATTACAATTAGATATATCTCCTAATTTATTATAAGCACTAATATGTTCTTTATAGAATAAATCGTTAACATGATTAGTTAATTCTTTTTTATATTCGGATTGAAAATTTAATAAAATATTTATTTTATCAATATTTATATATTGTAAATATACATATTTATTATTAATATCATTTTTTTCGATAACAGTCATTTTTTTTTTTATTTGAACAGATCTTTCATTCTGAATTATATTATTATAATAATCTATACTACTCTTTTTTATATTATAAAATTCTCCTTCTATATTATTATATATATTATTATGTACATTTAAAGATAAATCTTTTTTGTTTTGTTCTTTATCTATAATATAAGATTCCATATTATTCATTCCACTTAAAATATTATTATCAATAATATGATCATCAGTTTCATCTTGTATTTTTTTTTTTTTTTTATCTACATTTATTAAAAAGCTATCATTTTTTTCCATCATACTATTTTTTTGTATATCATAACTTTTATTATTATATGTATCATTAATTATATTCATAGATGAATAATAATGATCTTTTAAAGGTCTCTCCATCTCTTTTTTTGATTTCTCATTTTGTTTCTCATTTTGTTTCTCATTTTGTTTCTCTTTTTGTTTCTCATTTTGTTTCTCTTTTTGTTTTTGTTGTAGCACTTCTCGTTGTTGTTCTTTTTCGTGTTCTTCTTTGTATTGTACTTGTTGTTGTTCTTCATCTCTCATCATATTTATTTCTCTCATTTGGACCTTTTCATAATTATATGTGTTGAATCCATTTTCCACTCCTTGATCCTGTTCATTTTGTTTGGTATCAAAATTATAAAATGTTTTGTAAAAATAAAATAATATAGTTATAGAATTAATATCTGCATTAATAACAATAGGTTTTAAACTTAATAAGAAATATTTAAAAAATAATGTCTCACATTTTCTTACATATTGAAAATTACATATAAGAAATTCATTGTTTACAAAAATATTTTTTTTCTTTTTCTCTACTTTCTGTTTTTTTTTTGGAAGGGGTTTATTTTCATATATTTTTTTTTCTTGTTTTTTATATTTTTTCTTATAAGTGTTTTTATTTTTATATCCTCTCTTCTTATTTGCATAACTTGTTCCGGATGAACCTGAGGAATATATTTCTCTTGTATCGTAATTATATTCATTATGAACATTAACATTAACATTAATGTTGTCATTTTCATTTTCATTATCATTATCATTACCATTATCATTACCATCACCATATTCTTTTTTATTTTCTTTTTTTCTTCTTCTTTGTAAAAATAGATTCCTTTTAATTTTCAATTCATTTATTAACATACGTAAGTGATTATTTTTTATGTTGCTATCATTGTTTGTATATAACACAGCACATGCACTTAAATATTTATAAACAGCATAACATAAAATATTATTTATTTTTATATCTACATTATAATAATCTATATATTCCATATATTCCTTTCTAACTAATAACTCATTTATTTCAAAAGATATAACATAATCACATGTGTGTTCAAATAAACTGATTTTAATTCCACGTAACATTAAATTTAAATTTGTTATAAATTTTATAGGTATTTTTTTTTCTTCAAATATATTTTTTTTATCTAATGTATTATCATTATTATGATGAATATTATAAGTATGTGTTTTTAAATGATGATTAATGCTTTCATTATCATTATTATTATTTATATAAATATCATTTACAACATTATATTCTTTCCTTATATTAGTTGTATCTTCTTTGTCTGATAAATAATTTCTTATAAGTACATTAAAATCATCACTTCTATTACTTTTTAAAAACATTGGATAAATTCTACTAAGTCCTTTAAATTTTTTTTGATTTTTTCTAATTTTTGTAAATATAAAATCACTAAGTTTTCTTTTAATTTTTTTGTTTGGTTTTTTTATATTATTTTTAGCTTTCATTTCTTTATTATATATTAAATTATATTCTCTATATTTTTTCTTATCATCTTTATTATCATAATATCTATTAAGAAACATTTGATTCTTCTTATTATTAGAGATATAATTATCATCATTAGAAGAACTACTTAGAAATAAATCGTTATAAGTGCTTGAATCTTCAAAACTATTTTCTTTATATTCATCAGTTTTATAATTTTCATTTACACTTTTTCTATACTTGACACTAAAAATATCGTTATAACCTTTGATTTTTTTCATGTTCAGACTATTTTTTCTTTTCTCATTATTAAAAGAATTACTATCATGATAACGTTCGATATATTTCTTTTTTTCATTTTGTTCTACTATATAATAATCACTCGTTTCTGTGTCTTCATTATTTTTATTCACATATAAATATTTTTTATTATTTTTTCTTTTCTTTTTTTTTCGAAATGTATAATTGTCATCAAAAAATCTATTAATATGTTTTTTGGAATTGAAGCTTTTATATTTTGATGTAGATTTTTTTTTATCATCTTTTTTTATAGATACATTATTTATTTTAAAATTTTTTTTATTAAAACTACTATTATTATTACTTGTTACATTTTTATTTTTAATATTTTGTTCTTCTTTAATAATATTATTATGCTTTATTAAATTTATATTATCATTATTTTCATTATGAGATTTATCATGTACTATTTTTTCTACCTTGAATGATTTTTCTGGTTGTTGTTTTTTTGTTTTTTGTTTTTTCCTTTCTTTTTCAACATCTTTATGTATTGATGAATCCATACTTTTTAAGAGGAAAAAGGAACCTAAATGAAAATATTTATTATTATTATTTTTTTTTTTCATTTGTTTTCTTTTTTTTTTTAAATATGCAATATTAAAACGTTTTTTACTAAGTAATGGTAATTTCTTATTAAATTTTTCATTTTTATATTTTACTGAATAGTTATTATTTGTTTGTTTATTTTTTTGTAACATTTCATTCATTTGATTTTTATTTATATTTTTATTTTTATTTATATTTTTATTTATATTTTTATTTATATTTTTATTTTTGTTTTTATTTTTATTTTTATCCTTTTTCATTTGTGATGATTTAATTAAACTATTATATAAACTTATTTTATGTAATTTCTTTTTAATTTTCTTTTTTTTCTTTTCTCTAAATCTATTAAAACCTTTACTTGCAGAAAAAAATGGAGCTAGAGATTTTTTCTGTTCATATTTTTTATTACAATCTAATAATTCATTATTCATCTCTTCTAAACAAAAAACTCTCTTACCATTTTCAATTTTTGTTAACACTATAATTCTTTTATTATTATTTAATATAATATTATTATGTTCTTTTACTATATTTAAATTACATGAAAATACATACACATCATTTTTTTGAATAATTAAAAAGCATTTTATAATCTTAGGTTTACAAACATCCGTCCATCCAAATATTTCTTTATCAAATGGTTTCAATAAATTTACAATTTTTTTATTTGTTTTTCTTTGATAAAATATTAAATAATAATTGGTTTTATTATATATAATAGTATCTGGGTTGTTTTCTATAGATATATTTATTTCTATATTGGTATTACTATTTAATGCTATATTAATTTCTGTAATAATACTTTCTTCTTTATACACATACATATGTTTTGTACTTATTCTTTCTTTATTATTATTCGTTTTATTTAATACACATGTAAGATTATTATTATTATCATTATTATTATTATTATTATTATTTTTTATATCTGTGTCATCATTTTGTATATTATTATTATGTACATTTTCTTCTCCTTCTAGTTGTTTTATACTTTTAATTGGAATAATCACCGTATTATTATTTATATCATCTGTTGTATTTATAATATTTTTTTTTTTTTTTAAATGAATACAAGTATCATCATTATCATTAAAATTTATAACATAATTTTCACAAAACGAATCATGTCTTAGATTCATACCATTATGTTGATAATTATTATGAGAATTCTTATTTATATTTTCACAATTGTTACTTATATTTTCACAATTGTTATTTATATTTTCACAATTGTTATTTATATTTTCACAATTGTTATTTATATTTTCACAATTGTTATTTATATTTTCACAATTGTTATTTATATTTTCACAATTGTTATTTATATTTTCACAATTGTTATTTATATTTTCACAATTTTTATTTATATTTTCACAATTTTTATTTATATTTTCACAATTGTCATTTATATTTTCACAATTTTTATTTATATTTTCACAATTTTTATTTATATTTTCACAATTGTCATTTATATTTTCACAATTGTCATTTATATTTTCACAATTGTCATTTATATTTTCACAATTTTTATTTATATTTTCACAATCATTATTATCCAATGTCAAAACTGTATCATTAAATAATATGCTTTCTTTATTTTCCTTTTCATTAATATTATGTTTATTATTTTTATTAAATAATGTTATGTCATCTATAAGTATAGTTTCATTATGTGAACTTTTTTTGTCGTCCTGCACAGCAATATTATCTGTATATTCTTGTTGCATATATGTCATTTCGCTTGAGTATTCATGTTTATAAGAATTAATAATATTATTATGATTTATATGATCAGAATTTATATTAATAGAGTTATCTTTTTTATGTTGATTTTTTTTTTTTTTTTGCATTTCTTTTTCATATGAATCTTTCAAATTAGAAAATACAATAATAGTTTCCTTTTCACGATGTTCCTCTAGTTCTTCTATTTCTCTTTTTATTTCTTCTTCAATTTCTTTGTCTTGTTCTTTTATTTCTTTTTGAATAATATCATCTTCAAATGTATGTTGTTCTTTATTTATGTCTTTTTCATTGTATGTTACATCAATTTTATGGGCTGTTTTATGAAAAATTTTGTAATTCCCTACCTTTTCAATTTCTATAGGACTAGTATAAAATAAATTATAGAATTCTTGATTTTTATGTACACATTTATTTATGTTTTCTTCTATATCATTTATTATAGATAAATTCTGAGATTTCATAATTTTTTTTTTTAAATAATTATTGAATAAGTTTGTCATTTCATTTTGTGTATGTGTAAATTCATAACTCCCTCTTCTTCTATAAAAATTTTTATCATTTTTACATTCCATAATATTTGTATAAGAAAAGGTTAGGAAACATTTATTTGTATTAATAGGATGATAATAAAAAGATTCATATGGTTTAATTGCAATAATATTAGGTTTGTTAGTATTAATATTATTATTATTATTATTATTATATTTTTTGTCATTATATTTTTTATGTTTGTTATATTTTATATGATTTTTATTAGGTTCATATATTTTTGTCATATGATTTTTATCTTTTTTATTATAATTATTTTTTATATAAGTAACATCATTACTACTAGGTATATGTAATTTTTCCATTTTATTATCATTTGAATTATCATTTTTGTTTTGTAAATTTTCTAATGAAAATGAATAATTATTATATGTCATATATTTTTTTTCTTTTTTTTTAATAATTTTGAAATCTTTATTAACTTCTTGAACATATAATGTTCTATTCGTATTATTAATAATTGTATATCTATTATTAATAGTAATTGTTTTTGTATTATAGATATTACCATTTAATGTAATATTCATAGATAAGAAAATATTTTCTTTATTATTTTTACTAGTTAAAATGATTTTTTTATTTATACATACTTGATTTATTTTTATTTTTTTAGAAAGGAATATTTGATTATTATATTGTATTTGTAATATGACTTTACTATTATCAACATCACCAAAAAACATTATTGATTTTTTTTGGATTCTTTGGAAATTTCCATTTGATTTAATTATTAAATCATTATCTAAATTATTTTGAAAAAAAAAAGAGGGATAAATTAATAATTGCAAAACATTACTGTCTATTACATGTTTAAAATTATTTTCATTATAATATGTATTATATGAATGATCTGTTTTTTTTTTAAATGTAATATTAAGATAAAAAAATTTAGGTACTTCTTTACATAATTTATCATAATCTTTTGATTCTAGATATTTATATTTCCTTTTATTTTTTGATCTTCTTTTAAACAAAGAATTTAATTTATATTTTCTTTTCTTATATATAATATTTTTATTTTCATCATTAATATATTCTATATACATTTTTATTTGATGAATTTTATCAGGTGTATTGGCATATTTATATAACTGAATTTTTTTAGAAAAAAAATTAAATACATAATTATTATTATTTAATACATAAAATAATTTTATATATTTTGGTATTGTATCTAAATATTTTATTGATTTAGGTGATACTTCTTCTCGTTTAATTCTTTTTATCTTTTTAGGTATACTATTTATATAATATTTCTGACAATAACCAATTTTCATTTCTTCATGCATAAAGTTATGTATTTCAAATATATAATCAATATATATACCAAAAGAATATATTTTATTTACATCTATATTTTTTTGCTCACATATAATTGTATTACTATAACTACTTTGTTTCTTTGCTGTAAATATAAATTTCCTTCTTTTCTTTTTTATAATATTATTGTTATTATTATTATTAATATTATTATTATTATCATTAATATAATTAATATATTTAATATCATTAATATATTTAATATCATTCATATCATTATTATTTTGTTCTTTATTTTTTATATCTACCACATATGTATTTTTTTCATTGTTATCCTTATTATTACACTTATCTTCTATTCCTTCCTTCTGATTATATTCATATGTGTAATCATTATTAAGGATATGTTTACACACACTATTTTTAACCATATCATGTTTTATTAGTAGGTTGCTTAATGTAGATTTCCTTTTACTGTGATTATATAGAAGACTGTTGATGTGTCTTTCATTTCGATTTATATGTTTAAGTGAAATATCAAGATTAGTAGGTATTGTATAATAATAAGAATCCTTTTTATTGTTACTCTCATTATGATCATAAATATTATATTTATTATTATCATTATTATTTATGTCACTTGTGTAATTCTCATTTCTGTTGTTGTTCTCAAATTGGTAATTGCCTCTCTTACCATAATAATCATGATATTTATTCAATACTACAATACTACTACTATTATCATGCTTTTCTTGTTCTTCCTTTATATCATTTTTTCCTTCTTTATAATTTTTCATATATATATCATCAAGGTCCTTTTTCTTCATATTATTATTGTTCTTATACATTTTAGTTTCTTCTATTTCTTTTTTCTTCTCCTTTAAATATTTACTATACTTATCATAACATATAATTTTTAAAGTTTTTAATTTTAATGTTTGTGCATATAAATTATATTTTAAAAAATCAAAGGAATGTCTACAAATAATTTCTTTTATACTTGAATTATTTAAAACTTTTTTGGCTCCATTTTTTATTAAAAAATTAAACATTTCAAAATAACATTTATTATTATTTTCATTTTTATGAATATAGAAATCATAAAATTCTTTTTTAATAATATAAATATAATTAATATTTTTCATATTCTTACTATTACTTTTGTCATTTACATATTTTTCTAATCTTTTTAATATTCTATTAGTTCTTATTTTATTAATATCTCTTAATGTATTTAAATTAATGGATTCTATTATATTTCCATTTTTCATAAAATTTCTTTTTTCTTCTTTATTTGATATTATATTACAAAGGTTTATTTCGCTACTTCTGGAGTTTACATAACAGCTATCACAGGTTACATTATTGTATGAGAATTTTTTAAAATCATTAAGTGAAGAATAATCATAAGTAATTCTTTTCTTGTAACTTAATATTTTATCTTCCTTATCATTTGTACAATTTATTTCGTTGTTATTATTGCCCATGTTGTTATTATTTAACACATCATTACCTTCATTATGCTTAGACATTTCTTCATCTTCTCCATTATGAACATTCATATTATAATTCAACGAATTAAATCGTTTTATGAAATTATTTTTTTTTATATCTTCATTGAAGCTTCCTTTTAAATCACAAAACATTGCGACAGGTGTTAAATGAGAATTCTTTGAGTTAATTAGATAATTATCAGGGCAATTATTTTCTTTGATTTCATTTTTTTTCTTTAAATAATCATATAAAATAATAATAGGTATAAAAGAAATAAGAGGTAAAAAATACCTTTCATTAGAATTGATGATTGTTATACTTGCACTTTTACCATTATTATTATGATAATTATTATGATAATTATCATTTTTGAAAAAGTTTATATTTAACTGTGAATCACTTTCCATATTATTAATATTATGGCAACTACTACCATCCTTATCTTCATGATTGTTATTATTGTTATTATTATTGTTGTTATTGCTTATATTGTTGTTGTTACTTATATTATTGTTGTTGCTTATATTATTGTTGCTACTAGCATATTGCTCATTAAACAACATAAAATAATAAAGTACAGGATGAAATAATAAGACAAAGTCACTATTTGTTGAATTATTAATAAACAGATTTGATGAGAAATATATTGAGACAATTCCTTTTTCATCAATATTTGTTTGTATATATAATTTAATAAATGTTTTAAATATTTTATTTTTTAATGAATAATCATTATATATATCATAATTTATATCATGCTTTTTAATAGTAATTTTTTTTTTTTCATTATATTTTTTTAATTCATATATTATAGGTAAAAATCTAATATCACATGTATTTTTATTTCTTTCTATATCTATTATTTCAAATATATAGTTAAATATTTTTATAATAACTACTACTTCACAAACTTCTCCATTTTCATCATTTAATAAAGCCCCATGTTCATTATTTTGTAATTCATAGAATATATATTTATTTTTATTCTTATTATTTAAAGTACTGTTTTGTATTTTATTTCGTAATGATTGTTTAAATCTTACATTTATTGGTAAACCTGTATAATTAAAAAGTTTGGATGTTATATGTGAAGTGGAAGATTTTCCTTTTGTATTTTTTATTAAAATATTATTTTCATAACATTCATGATGATAATTATGATGATGATAGAAACTTCTTTTTCTTCTTTTAATTTTTGTAATATCCAAATTATTACAATATGATGATATGAAATAATAAAAATTCTTATTTAAAATTGGTTCTAGAAAATTTATTAATATATTTTTACTTTTATTTGTATATAAAATATTAATATAAGATGTTTCTAAAGTTAAATTTAATATACTCAATTTATTTTTATTATTTTCAAAAGTTAAATATATTTCCATTTTTTCCAATAACGTATCATATAATATTTTATAACTATCATATATATCTATATTTAAATCAAAATTTAAAAAATTATATATACTTATTATATCCTTTTGTAAAAAGAACTTTAAATTAAACAAACTAACTACTATCAGAGGCATATTTCGATTTATATTACCATCATAACAATTTAAACGTATATCATCAAGAAAATATTCAAATAATATATCACTGTTTTGATTGTATAAATAATATAACATATCTCTAATTATATTATTATCATTATCTGTATCATTTTTTTTACTACAATTATTTATAAAATAACAAAATGTATTGTAAAATATAAGTAAATTTTTTAATATATCTTTTGAAATATTTAAAATTATAGGATCACAATGGAAGCTAATAATCTTTTTTGGAAATGATCCGTTCTTAGTATAGCAACCATGATAATTATACAAATTATTATCATACATAATTATATTATTATTATTATTGTTATTATTTTTATTGGTGTTCTTCTCAGAATACATCTGCTCTTTAGATACAACTGTGAAATATGTATTTAATGATGTATATTTAGGTTCATAATATGGAATCTCCATATTATTATAACTACTACTATTATCATCTTCATTTTCTATAATTTCATAATTATAATTTCTTCTCATATTTATTTGAAATCTTAAATCGTTAATGATACTTTCATTATTCTTATCTTTTCGATTAAACGTTATTACACATATATTGCTTTTCTTGTTTTTCTTATGTTTGTAAATGTTAATACTTGGAATGACAAGAGCACTTCCCAAATTGCGCACGTTTATCGACATTACATTTTCATCGTTTTCTAAGATAAAAGTAGGGAAATAAACAAATAAGGATAAATTAAAAGTATAATGACAAACAAGAATATGGCATAATATAATACAATACAATATAATATAATTAATATATATTAATATATATATATATATATATATATACATACATACATACATATATACATTTATATAACATTCATATAACATTCATATACATACATATGTATAACCCGTTTGAATATTTTTTATGTGTTACCATTTAAAGATTTGTAGGAACATGAGTAATGCAACTCTAATACTGGCAATAAGGATACATAAGAAGTTCCCTTTAAATTATTATAATATTTATATTGAGATATTGAATAATTGTATATTGGTATATATATTTTATTATTTTGTAAGAAAAGAATATAATTATATTTTGATATTTTTATATTACTTTCTTCATCATCGGTACTATTATTATTTGAATATGCAAAATCTGATAATTGTTTAATTTTTTCATATTTTCTATATAATTTATTAATCCATTTAAATAAATATATAAAATATAAATAATCTACAATAAATTCACTATTAATCATATGAAATTCAATATTACTAATATTTTCATTTTCTTTTTTTTTCATATCAATATATTCTTGTTCTTCATCATCTTTTTCATTTTCTTGATCTTCATCATCTTCAGCTTCATAATATTCGTCATTATCTCTATATTTTTCAATATCTACACATTTTTCATTTTTCATATTATAATAAGTTGATGAATATAATGAATTATTCATATTATTAACATGTGGTGAATGTATATCATATTTATTATAACCTTTTATATTATTTATATCTCCAGTTAATATATAATTGTTTCTTTTCCTTTTATGTAAATCATTACATTCCTTTGCATTATAATAATGAGAAATTTTTTTATTTCTTTCTGTAACAAAGCTTTTTTCATTTATAGGAATACAAGTAGTATTCATATTTATATTATCAGCATCATTGTCATTATTATTATATATATTATTTGTTTTTCTGTCTACGTTTTTTTCATTTTGTAAAGATTCTTTATTATAATCAATATCATCAATTTGTTCTATACAACTTTTATAACGTATATAATTTTCAGTAACAATACTTTTTTTCTGTACTCTATCTACAATATTATCATTTTCTTTATTGTTTTCATTATTTTGTTCATCCCATATATGTTCTATATCATCTGTTTTTTTTTTTCTTTTTGTATTGCTATTAATTATATCTTCAAATTGTTCTTTACTTGTACTTCTTTTCATTTGTTTGCTCTTTTCCTTAACATGATGATTTTCTTCTTCATCATTTGTAGAATCATTTAACAAAGTCATAATTTTTTCTTTATTCAATTTTTTTTCATCCCTTTTAAAGATATGTGTCCTTTCACATGGACTGCTACTACATCGTATATTACTATTATTAGCATGACGTTTATAATTTTGATGAGTACTATGAGTACTATGACTTCTATGACTACCTCTAACATTTTCATTCATATGTGTACCTTTACTTTTTTCACTCTTGTGACTACCTTTGATTTCCCCACTTTTATTGCTGACATTACTTGGATGACTTGTGGCATCCTTTTGTTTGTTGGAATCCTGAGGTACATTAAAATTAAAATAGTCATTATTCAAATTATTATAATAGTTCTTATGAACAAAATCAAGATTATTATTAATTTTCATATTGGAGCCATCATTAGATTTATTTCCTGATGTGTTATTTAGTTGTTCAAAATTATTTGTATTAAAATATCTAAATTCAGTAGTTTCTTCAAGCTCCACTTTATTATTATTTAGATAATAATTTTTTTCTTTTGAATTATTATTTTCTATATAATGATTATGATTTTGATTTTGATTTACATGTAAAGTAGATAAACATGAAATATTGTTCTTTGATGAATATT
>LT969559.1:801358-876358 GCA_900097035.1 Plasmodium blacklocki (nom. inval.)
TTCATTTATTTCTTTATTTTTCTATTTGTATTTTTCTCATTGTACTTTCATCCATGCTTTCGCTCAACATTTTTTTAAATTTATCATATTCCTCAATTATATCCTTATTTGTATCTTCAAAAATTTCCTCAATACCCTTTTCTATGGTTTCATTCATATTCTTTTCATTTATAAAATGAAATTTATTTGTTTCAGCTTCATTTTCTATTGCTGCAAGTGCATTAAAATTTTCTTCATTTAATTGTATTTGAAATATATTTTTCAATTCATCAAAATTTTCATTCATTCCATTCGATGATGAGAATTCATTTAAAACATCCATTATATTTCTATTTCCATAATTTTTTAAACAATAATCAATAAACTTATGAATTTCATGATTCACTTCGAAATCTTTATTTTTATCCTTATCTACATTTGTATTCAAATGTTTTTGATCATTACCTTGCTGATTATTTATCCGTGTGTTGTAATTCATATTAGAATTTTTAAATTGTCCTTTTTTATTTTGTTGATAACGATTAGATCCCTTTTTATTATTATTTGTAAAATTGTTCATTTCATTTTGTGCTTCTTTATTAAAACGTTGTGTCTTTGTTTTCATTTTGTTCATTTTTTCCTTTTGTTCATTCTTATTTAAATTTTCATTTTCCACATTTGTTGAAATATAATGTGAATTATTTCTGTTTTTCGTAATGCTCTCCAAATTATTATAATTATTATTGCTGTTGTTTTTATTTGTTTTTCCTTGTTTCATATTTTCTTCCTCATTCGGAAGATGTTTCATGTGGGTTGCTTGTTGAATATTCTTAGATTTTTTCTTATTATTTACATTCGTGTTGTGCTTTTTAGAAGTTAATAAATTATTCGCCTTATTATGCTCTACATTATTTTTTAATGGTTGAAGTACTGTTCCTTCATCATTTATAATTTTTTTCTTTTCTTTATTAGGAATTATTTTGGTGTCTTGTTTTGTTTCAGATGCAGAAGGGTTAACATTTGGAAAATTAGGCATATTAGGGTTATTCATTTTGTTTCTATTATCCGGATGGTTGATGTGCTGTACATGATTCATGTGCTGTTGATAATTTATTAAATTTTGCTGATTTATATTATTTGGGTGGTTCATATTATTGGGGTAATTCATATTATTGGGGTGATTCATATTATTGGGGTGATTTATATTATTTGGGTGGTTCATATTATTGGGGTAATTTATATTATTGGGGTGATTCATATTATTGGGGTGATTCATATTATTGGGGTGATTCATATTATTGAGGTGATTCATATTATTGGGGTGATTCATGTTATTGGGGTAGTTCATAATATTTGGTTGGTTCATAACTTTTTGTTGGTTCATACCACTTTTGTTGTTTTTTTTATTCATTTTCTTTTTTCCACATTCGTTATTTTTCTCTAGTGGTCCTTCGTAGACATTCAATGATAAGTGTTCGGGTTTATAATTCGCATATGAATTATGGTTATACATATTATTATTATTGGTATTTTGTTCCATATGATTATTTGTATTATAAATATTATTCATATTATACATGCCTTGATAGTTGATCATATTTTCCATCATATGATTTCTTTGGATATCATTGTCAAAATACATGAGATTTAAATTATTTGGAACATTATCGATAAATGGCATATCATAATATTTGTTCATATTATAATAATTTAATGGATTGTACATGTAATTTAAATTTCCTTGGTTTATCATATCATAATTATATTTATTGGGAACATTTTTTGATGCTGTAATGTTTTTTTTTTTTATTTCGTTATTTTCTAAATTCATGGGATAATTATTACCTATGAGTTTCATAGAATTGTATTCCAAGTTCTCTTTTAAATTATTGACAAATGCAAAATTATTTTCTATATTATTATTCTTATCAGTTATAGTATTATTAATATTAATGGTGTTATTTTTCTTTGTGGTATTATGATTATTATTATTAATAATTTTGTTGTCATTTATATCTTTCTTATTTTCATTCATAATATTATTATTATTATTATTATTGTTATTACTATTATTATTATTGTTCTTATTTTTTTTACCTTTTTTTTTATTTTTCACATTACCTTTATTTAAGTTGTCATTTGGAGATGGATTATTATTTGTAGAAGAACTTTTATTTGCATTATTAAAATTGGTTATTTCTATATTTGTCATGTTATCTTCCTTCGTATTAGTACTCACTTTTGCATTTGTTTGCACTCTTTTTCTTTGTTCTTTTTGATTGGCTGATCCATAATTTATCTGTTTTTTTGTTTGTGTATGAGTTACATTCGAATTAATACTAATGGCCGTAGTGATACTTGCATTTTCATTATGATGATCATTCTCTATATTAGGATTAGTATCTTTCTTTTGATTATTCCTAATGATATGTTCTAAATTATTATTTTTGTCATTTGTCCAAGCATTTGTACTAACTTTATTTGGTTTTTTTTTATTTTTCTTTTTATTTTTCTTCTTATTTACAATTTCGCTATTATTATTATGATTGTCATTATTATTATTATTATCATTATTATTATTATTATCATTATTATTATTATCATTATTATTATTATCATTATTATTATTATCATTATTATCATTATCATTATTATTATTATCATTATTATTATTATCATCCTTATTAGTGTTATTAATGTTGTTAACTTTGTTCTTATTAGCATTATTAATACCACTCTTACATGTTCTATTCATATTATTGATACCTTCATTTTTAATCCATGCGTTTTTAGAACCGGAATAATTATTCTTATTTATATTTTTCGCATTTTCTACTTGTTTTTCTTCATTATTTTTTAATGATAAATTAGCATTTTTTTCTCTTTGTTCTACTTTTTCATTTAATTTGGTATGCTTATTGTAATTTTTATTCACTTTATTTTTATCTTTTGTGTTATTATTTGATTGGTTGTTATTTTTTGTGTTATTATTTGATTGATTGTTATTTTTTGTGGTATTATTTAATTGGTCGTTACTTTTTGTGGTATTATTTAATTGGTCGTTACTTTTTGTGGTATTATTTAATTGGGTGTTATTTTTTCCGATGTTATTTAATTGGGTGTTATTCTTCATATTATTATTCATCTGGTTATCATTTGTGTAATCATTTCCACTTCCCTTTTTAGAGTTATTAGATAAGTCGCTACCTCTCTTTTTAAAAGGTACATTATTCACAGGCATGAAATGCTCATTGTAGTTTTTTTTGGAATAAAAATAAGATAAACTCCTATTATTCTCATAATTATTTTTATATCCTTTTTCTTGATTTGCATCTTTCTTGTTTATATAATTCATATTATAACCTTTTTCATTTCCTTTGAATTTATTTGATATATGCGTTTGTGTATTTTCAACTTTGTTATAATCCGCACGATTATTTTTTGTATGCTTATTGTTATCTCTATTATTCTTTATATTATTTTTATTATTAAACTTATTATTAAAAGCCTTATTATTAACTAACTTATTATTATCTGCCTTATTCATATTTACTTTATTATTATTTACCTTATTATTATCTACTTTATTATTATCTACTTTATTATTGTTTATCTTATTATTATTTATCTTATTATTATTTACCTTATTATTATCTACCGTATTATTATCTACTTTATTATTATCTACCTTATTATTATCAGCCTTATTATTATCAACCTTATTATTATCAACCTTATTATTATCTACTTTATTATTATCAACCTTATTATTATCTACTTTATTATTATCAACCTTATTATTATCTACTTTATTATTATCAGCCTTATTATTATCAGCCTTATTATTATCTACTTTATTATTTTCAACCGTACCATTATGAACCTTGCTATTATCTGGTATAATATTACATACCTTATTTTGGACACCCTTATTTTGATCGCCTTCATTTTTTTTCATTACATTTTGATTTCCTTCATTCTTATCTACCTTATTATTCGTACATTCATTACTATCATTAGATGTACTCTTACTTCCAGTATTTCCTATTTCTGTTTTGTTTTTTTCTTGATCTAAACTTTTCTCTAATGTCATTTTCAGAAAAGAGAAATTTTATTTTTCACAACCGATTGGAACAATGGATATCTCTCTTATAACATTTAAATATGATTAAAAGTTACCTAAATACACTCGTAATATATATATATATATATATATGATGATAAGTATACTTATAGGTTGATTTCTTGTAACTTAAAAATTAAAGAAAAAAAAAAAAAATAGATATGTAAAAAATATTTGCATGTATATGCAAAATATTTATATGTGTAAGTAAAAAATTAAAATATGTATGTGGAAAATTTAAATGTTTAAATAAAATATTTACATATTTATGTAAATTATTTTAAACGTTCTATATAAAATATTTATATGTTTATGTAAAATATTTTAAACGTTCTATGTAAAATATTTATATGTTTATATAAAAATATGTATTTATATTATATATATATATATATGTGTAAAATACTTTTCATAAGTATATTTTTACTTGTATATGTAAAAAATTTTATATATAAATAAAACAAAATTGTTTATATATATAATAAAGAATCAAGTATGATAATAAATATAAAACATTTATTATCAATTTACGAACAAATAAATATAAACAATTCAAATGTTTTAAAGGAACACACTTAAATATTGTTGTACAAAATGATAAAATGTAATTATTTTTTATATTACACAATTTTATATATAATAAATATATATAAATATATTCTTTTTATTTACTCAGATTATTTGAAAGGAATGTAAAAATATAAATATATATATATTTTTTTTTAATATATTCTTATTGTGTTTTTATTTTATTTATATATTATTTTTATATTGTTTTTTTATTTTTATTTTATTTTTATATTGTTTTTTTATTTGATATTATTTATTTTTTTTTATTTTTTTTTATTTAAGATATATATTTATGTATTATATATATATATATATATATATATTATATTAGTATAATTTTTCATAAAATTATAAAATGGGCACACATGAATATTGTAGTACGGCATTTAATAATATATATCATATATTCAATTTTCTTATATTAATAGTTCTTATTTTTTTATATTTAATATAATAAACTGTATATATATTATATTATATATATATATATATATATATATATTACAAACATTTAATATATTTATATATATATATAATATAAATGACAAATATTTAATTATATTATATATATATATATATATATTTCTATTATTAATATATCACATTGGTTAAATATCATATTTATTATATTTGAATATATCATATTTATAATATAACATAATTATAATATAATATTCACACCTTATACACATTATATTATATATACAAGATATAATATACATAATAAATATATAACCTTAATTATAACATTTCATTTATATATATAAATTTCATTTTATATATAATATAAAATTAAGGTTTTTTTTTTTTATTTTATTTTATTATATTTTTTTATTTTTTTTTTTTTTTTTTGCATGTACGCTAAAAAAAATATATACTTTTCATATGCTTGTGATTATATATATATTTTTTTAACTCATAAAAATATATATAATAGTACATATATAGGAATACATATATATATAAATATATGTATAATATATTATATTTATTCTTTAAGAATTTATTTTGCATGTACACTTTTTTTATTTTTTATTTTTTTTTATCTTTTTGAAGGAATAAATAATGTTATTATATATATATATATGTGAAAATGTATTTAAATATATATATATTTTTTAACCTCATGACCAATTATCATAAGCAGTGACTGTTATAAACATTGAACAATAAAATTTGGATGTGTTTATATGTAGTTAAAAAAAGGCTAAGGATCTTAAAAAATTTATAAATATATATATATATGTATAATTATGCTTATCAAATATATACATTCTATGTAATATTCGTAATGCATATAGGGATGTATTGTGTGTAATTATCTTTATATGTTTTTCCATATGATATAAGAAAAATAACAATATATTATATATATATATATTATATAAATCTATTTAATCGGTCCATTTTATTTATATTATACTTATGTAATATTATTAAATATTGAATAAGAACTTTTGTTTTTAAATTAATTAATTATAATGTAATTTGATAAATTATCATATTATAAAGAATTGAATTTGTAAATGAAAATATATTTTACCATTTATAATATGATAATCTTTAAATATATATATACACATAATAATATATGTATAATATTATTATTATTGTTTTTAAATGTGAAATGAATATTGATTATATGTTATTTTATTTATATAATTTTTTTTTTGTTTTTTTTGTTTTTTTATATAACTATTCCTACATAAATATAATATAAATAGCACAATTTTATATCTTAAAATTTTTATACCCTTGCTATATTTTCATCCATTATTATATAAGTAGAAAAAAAAAAAAGGTCAAAAAAAAAAATACACATATGCATCAATCCACATAATATAAAATTAAATATAAAGAATTTAATAAAAATTTCATGTATATTATTATTAATTTTACAAAAGAATCTAAAATGTGAAAAAAATTATATATATATTATATATATATTTTTTTTTATATTATAAGAATAAAAAAAATGGCATCAAAAGAATATGCTAGTATCGAAAGCTCTAATTTTTGATGCTTCTAGAAAAAAAAAAAAAAAAATTATCAGTTTAATGGTGTACTCAATAAAAACTTTAAATAAATATATAAAATATATATATATAATATTATATTTATGTACTTGTTGGATAAATTATTTTTATTTAAAATGAAATGAAAATATTTAATTTCAGCATTTTAAATTAATACTATTACATATTATATATATATATAATATAATAGCAACTAATTCATTTTTAATAGTGACTATTTTTCTTCTAATTTTTCTTATTATATTTAATTTTTTCATTATAGATATATATCTATTTAACACTTAAATATAAATGAAGAAACAAGAAAAAGCATTATAATATTTTCCCATATATATAATAAGTTCTTATATATATATATATATATATGTGACTTCTTTTTGAAAAGAAACCTCATATGTTTGTAAAACATAAAGTAAGGTATCTTTTAAAACAATTTTAAACATATTTTTTTATAATGAGCAATACTAAAAAAAATACTCATGGATTTTTTTTTTTTTTTTCTAAATCATATTATAAAAATGAGATAACTATTTGTTAGGGTATTGTTTATTGTTATAATGTGTACAATTTAATTTCTATATCATCTCATATATATATATATATATATATATATATTGTTCTTCTACGAATTATTTATATAAATAAAATAAAATAACATAAAATAAAATAATAATAATTATATGGTAATAATATAGACACACATATATATATATATATATATATATATATATATATATATATATATATATATATGTTATGCTTATTTTTCTTTTCATTTTAATTTCAGATTAACTATGTTTATAAAAATAAAATATTATTGATATCATATGATGTTCTAAATAATACTTCATATAAAATAATAAAATAAGTAAAAATTGTACAATGATATTATAAAAAGGTAAAAGTAATCTTTTTATATTTTTTATAATATACCCTATATTATTTAAACATAGTACTTTATAACATAAAAATTCTGCATATAATTATGTGACACATAAAAATATATAATCCTTTAAGAATTTTTGTTCACTACATATTTATATATATATATATATATATATATGTATATTTTTTTTTTTTTTATATCTTTTTTTCCACTTTTATGAAGAAAATGTTTAAACATATAAAATTAATAACATTTTTTATTACTTTGCGTTTATATATAATGATATTATTATTTTATAAATTTTATAAAACTTTTTAATATGTGTAGGATCTTATAAAATTATATCGTGTTTATTTTTATGTGCTTATATACTGTTGGGGGTAAGGGGAATTTGTTTTTTTTTTTTATAATTATATGCTAGTTAGAGAGCAAGGAAAAAAAAAAAAAAAAAACACTTGTATTATTCAGAATTTTTCACGAATGAATAATTATAATTATAATATATATAGAGCTTTATAAATATATTTATATATTTGTAATCCAGTAAGTATGCTTTTTGCATTTACATTTATTTAATATATAATATAAGAAAATATCATATAGATTATGTAAAAATAATAATCTCTTATATAAATGCATAAAACATGTAAATATTGTTGTATATAGAAATTCTTTTATTTTTTATTATTTATTATTATTTTTTTTTTTTTTGTATATTCTTTTTTAAATAAATTAAATATATAAAAAACATAAAGGATAGATAATTATATTATGATGTGAATATTTGATTTTTCCATTTAAAAAATGCATGTTTTGATAATAAAAAAGAAAAAAAAAAAAAAAAAATTATTGTTCATAAACTTTATGTTATGAATAACATACGAATGCAATTTGTTATTAATTATTTTTTATTAACCACATTTTATATTTTTTCTTAATGATAAAATGTTGAAAACATATATGGATATATCAAAAATGTATTTATTTTATATTATATATATATATATATATATATATATATATATATATATGTGAAAAATACATATGATTATATATACATATATCTTTATGTGACAATTTAAAAAAATGTCAAACTTTGTATTATATAAAAATTTGTCTTAAAATATAATTATATAAATTATTTATTCCATATATATATATATATATATATATTTACATAAATTATGTATCAAGTGTTTACAATGTCCTATTGTAGTATTATTTTATATATATATATATGGTTATCCATTAATGTTATATATAAATATATATATTTTTTTTTTTTTAAAATGACAATTTATGCCAACCATAAAATCATAATTATGAAATGAACCATTTCTTTTTAAAATTTTTTTTTTTTTTTTTTATTTTTTAATTAAAAAAATCATTGTGATTATATCTATAATTATATGTATATATATATATATATATATTTTTTTTTTTTTTTTTTTTTTTTTCTAAATAACCACTTGTGTAATGTTGTACAAAAGTAAATATATTATCATTATTAATGAAGTTTAGTAAACAGTGTCATTATCTACATTACTCATTCAAAATATAAAGCTTTTTTTTTTTTTTTTTTTTTTTTTTTATTATGCATATTATAAATGTATATTATTAATATATTATTTATTGTATGTATTTTTTTTCTTTTTTGAAAATTATATCATGGGGAAATAAATGAATAAGTATAACATTTTATTATATATAAAATATATAGCTACAAATATATTATATATTTTTTATAATTGAATAAGTTACCTTTGTAAATTATAAGATAAATTTTATTTTGAACTTACATAATTATATTTTTATATATATTATATATATATATTTTTTTTTTTTTTTTTTTTGGTTTATATTAATATCTTCAAAAGAGTTGTATGGAAATGTTACATAAATATTTCATTTTTACATACATATTAACATCATATTAAGACCTCAAAAAAAAAAAAAAAAATATATATATTTATGTATATATAAATAAAATAAAAGGAAAATATATATATATTATATATATATAAATTTATGGGTATACATATCACATATATATTTATATACATATGAACTAAGTTTTTATTCCTTTTTTTTTTTTTTTTTTTTCTTATTTTTTCTTTTGCTTTATTTATTTATATAATTTTTATATTTAAATAAATAAATATATATATATATATATATATACCTTTAAATTTTACATTTTTTTTAAATGCCATATATATCGTTTTGTTTATAACAAATGTTAATTGAAAATATATAGATGTAAACAAAAAGCAGAAATTTTATGCCTTATAATATATTTTCTCAAATATGTATAGTAAAAATATATTTATTCAGCATACATATATAATATATATATATTTATATATTATATATAATATATAATATATTAATACATTTCATCGTGTTTACATTGGAAAATTTATCTATATAAGTTAAAATAAATTAAAATTAAAATTAAAATAACCAATATGCATTTTACAAGCTATGAATAATAAGATATAAACATAATGTTTAATAATTTTTTTTTTTTTTTTTTTTTTTCTTCAATGTTATATTAATATGTGAAAGTTTGTATATTAAATTTATACATGAATATTTATGTTTATAATATATAATAATATATATATATATATATTTATATTTATATTTATTAAATATGTTTATTTTATTTATTTATTTTTTTTTTTTCTATAAATTATAAATAATTGTACATAGTTTATTTAGATTTTTTGTATTATGATGCATTCTATATATTTATGGAACAAGCCTTATAAATAGTTTGTAATTAAAATAATATATATATTAAGATATATGTGTGTGTTTTGTTTTCTTCTCTATTCTTATATGAAATAATGTAGTTATTTTTATAAAGTTTATTATCCATATTTCTTTTTTGTTTATATAGATATCTTGTCATTTGTACATTAGTTTTTTATACATGATATATATGTATATATATATATATATATATTTTACATACCTTGCTACCAATTAATTTATGAATATACGAACAATCCCTAATGTACATAACATATATAAGAATTTATAACATGTATGTATATATATATATATATAATTTGGCATTCATATAATGATATATATATGTATTAACAGAACCTTTTATTTTTATATAGAAATATATTTTTACATTATAGAATGAACAAAAATTTTTTGTATTAAGAATAAATAAATAAGTAAATATGTATATATATATTGTGTATGTAGATGTATACATTCTATAATTCATATATTTTTTCACTACAATCTTCAATAAATAAATATATAAATATATATATATATATATATATATATAATAATTTTTATATATGTGTTAAATTTTTTTCTTCTTTTTTTTATTATCTTTTTATGTGCTTCCACGTGTATAATAGAAAAAGAAAAAAAGAAACGTAAGAAAATCTATAATTTCATATATAAAATATGTATTATTTTATATTTTTTTTAAATAATAGAAAATATATATATATATATATAATAAAACAATGAAATGTTATTTGTAAAGTATTAATTATATATTTTGTATGTTCCTAATATTTTAAAAAATATATATGATACTGTCTAATAATTAGTTATATAAATTTATAAACATTTTGAAATGTATTACTACCATTATATGGAATATATATTTATACATATACATCATTAATTTTTTTTTAATAAAACGAAACATAATTTTTTTTTTCTTTTATCTTTTAATATCCTTTTTTTCTATTTTTTTAATATATATATATATATATATATATATATATGTGTATGTATGTATGTATGTTTGTATATTTCTTTAATAGTTTTTTTATTTTCCCTTTTTTTTTCTTCTATATTATAAAATATTATACCAGATGAACAAAAAACATAATAACAGCACACATTTTGAAAAGTTCCCATGCACAACTAATATTCCATACAGTGTTCAGAATAACTTCAATTTAGAAAAAGATACATTAATAAAAAATTTTGAAGATAAGAATGAACATATAAACAAAAAGAGTTTTAATAAAAATTTGGGAAACTTAATATATAATATCTCAAAACTTATATTACATAATTCAAACAATAATAATACTGACAATAATAATATTAATAGCAAAAATAGTGATACTAACCATAATATAACCAATAACAAAAGCTCTAATAATAACACAACTAATCATAATACTAACAATCATAGCATAACTAATAAAAATATTACCAACCCTAATAATAATAACCCTAACGATAATCATAAAAATAATTATAACGATAATCATAAAAATAATTATAACGATAATAATAAAAATAATTATAAGGATCATCATACAAATAATTATAAGGATCATCATACAAATAATTATAAGGATAATCATATAAATAATCATAATAGTAATCATAATAATAAGCACAACAATAAAAATAACAATAAATATAACAATAAAAATAACAATAAAAATAACCATAATAGTAATATTACATGCAGTGAATACAATTTGCTCAGCACAAATAAAAAAAATCAAGACATCACACAAGTATTAGGGGAACAAATAACATCGATTACAATGAATAATATAGAAAGTAATAACTTTTTAATTGGAGATGAAAATAATGATTTTCATCAAATTTTAAACAATGTAGATTATAATAAAAAGGAGAAGAAGAAGAATTTTATAAACAACAAATGTAATAGTAATATACATATGAATAATATCGAAAACCAATTATATAATAATGTTAATAATATAATTCCAAAGGTTTCAAAAAATAAATACAATTTATTTACAAATAACGAAAATTATCATCAAGAGAATACTAAACATAGTGAAAAATTATTTAACAATTCATTTAACTTTTGTAATATTCCAAATTATGAACAAGAAAAGAAAAAAAAAGAAATAGAAGGATCAGAAAATTATAAAATGAATGATATATCTAAACATACTCAAATGAATTATATGTATAGAAATATAGATTATTCTAAAGAAAAAGTAGAAGAAGATTCTTTTGAAAAAAATATTGCAAATTATGAAGAAAATGTACCTGAATTCATGAATGAATATAAATTATATAATGAAAAAGTGAAACATGATAATATAAATAATCAAATAATTAAAGAAATAAAAAAAAACAAAGGAAATTATAATTTTAAAAATGTTGTAATAACTAATATTTTCCTTGGAAATATCCCACCAAATATCACTGAGGAAAGATTAAAAAATGTATTAGAAATATTTGGTTATATAATTCATATTGAATATAAATGGTCTATTGATAAATGGTCTTATGCTTTTGTATATTTCATTGATGAAAAATGTGCTGTTAATGCTGTTAATTTTTTAAATCAGAAAAAGTTTTTTGATAATTCACCTAATCATAAATTAATATGTTTTATTGTTTCCAAACAAATTCCTCATCAAAATACGATGCATTATAGTAAAGAAAATTTCTCCTTGTTAAAGGATGGTCCACCAGGTACGCATGCAAAAATGAAATATAAAAAAGTAAAATGTTTATAAGTGTGCATATATAATGTGCACATTTTTTCATTTTTTTTTAACACCATATATATATATATGTATGTTTATATGTTTATATGTTTATATGTTTTTATATATATATTTTTTTTTTATTCAAGGCGCAAATTTATTTTTATATGGAATACCCCTAAAGTGGACAGAACTGAATTTAATACAGCTAGTAAATAAATACGGACACGTTGTAGGTCTAAGAATTCCGTATATCAGTAAAGAAAATGACAAGAAACAAGGTAATAGAGGTTTTGGATTTGTTTCTTATGATAACAAAAAATCAGCTATAGAAGCTTTTGAAGAATTATCAAAAATGTATATACATGGAAAGCTTTTAAAGGTTCAGTTAAAGAATGGTGAAGAACATTTATTACCTGCAAAATTAAAAAATATTTATAATACAAATAAAAATAAAGCAAAAGATGTTGCAAACCTGAAGACCGCACAAAGTTTAGTTAGTACAACAGATACTTTAAATACGTTTAATTCTTTGACTTCAACCGAAGTAAAAAAGAAACTTAAAAATAACAAGTGTTCAAATAATAATATGAAATCATCCGTTTTTATTTCGAATAAAAATAATATAAGTAATAATAATAATAGTACTATATATAATAATTCTAATAATAGTAATACTCAACATCTTTCAATGCCTGATACGAATAGCTCAAAAAGTTTATTAGATGACGAATACAAAAATAAGTTTCCTTTAAATAATTCGAATAATTGTGATTCCGTTCCTAGTATATATCCAAAGATGTTTACAAATTATTCGGATAAATATGATGTAAGTGTTACCACTGAACAAAATTTTCCTATGTATGCATCCAAATTACCATATAATAACGGCCCCAATTTGTGTTTATCAAAAGAATTGAATACAGGAGAAGAATTATGTTCTTATGCTGTCAATGAAAATAACTCATTTGAAGGAAAGGATACTAATAAAAAGAATTTTGGAAAACTTTTAAAGGAAGCAGATGATATTAATAAAAATGAAACATTTTTTTTAATTAAAGAAAGCAGAGAAAATAAATATAGTAATAATAAAGAAAATAAAGGGGAACAATTAAATACTCAAAACGATATGACATTATATAATAATATGGAAAGTAATATGATAACTTATAAAAATATGGAAGAAAATATGGCACTCAATAAAAATATGGAAACTACCTTTTCATACTTTAATATTTGCGATAATAATAATAATAATAATAGTAAAAGTAATTATAGTGACTTCAAAAAGATAACTCCAAATAGTAATAGTAATAGTAATAATAATAGTAATAGTAGTAGTAGTAATAATAATAATAACAATAGTAATAACACTTTTGAAAAGAGATGGGATAAAAGTACCTGGAAAAAAACAAGCAATATACAATCAGTAGAAGGAAACAACAAACATGATAATACGTTTTCTAATTTCATAGATAAAATGGATACTACAAAATACCAAGGAGGAAATATAAGAAGTAATAAGTATTCAAATTATAATTACATAGAAGAAAATAATTCTGAAAAAAATGAATCATCTAAATTAAACAATTTCAAAAACCAGTTTGGTGCAAATCAGAAAAATTTGTTTTTTTTTAATAATTCAAATGAATCAGAAAATTCCAATATTAATATGTATAAAAAATTTTTTGTTAATGAAAATAATTTATATTCAGTAGATGAAAAAAATGAAAGACAAAATATACCTACAGAAAAAAATATTGAGCTTACTATAAATAGAATAAGAAATGAAACACCATCCTCATTTAATGAAAAAAACAAAAATATAAGTTCCTTTTTAAATGATATATGGTATAACAATGGTAATAATAATATTATTATGTACAATAAAAATAGTAATGTACATGATAATAATAATAATATTATTCATAATAGCAATAGCATGCATTATCATATCAATGATATCCATACTAATATGAAAAGAGATAACTACGCGAATAATAATAAGTGGAATAATAATATAAAGGGAAATAATTCGAATGAATATAATTATAAAAAAGAAAATAATATTAATAATAATATGTTTTATTATAATATAAATAATAATAATAATAATAATGATCATATGTCTGAAATAGAAGTTAAACAATTAAATAATATTATTGAAAAAAAGAAAGAATATTTAAATTCTGTTTCTAAAGAAGACCAAGAAAATTTGGATGATAATATATCTAAAAATGAAAATATGAATGATAAACAAAATAAAACAACACAATATTTTAAAAATATGAAAATTTTATTTACATTTTTAAATATATATGCAAAACAAAATTCATTAGATATAGATGATTTTTTTAATGATGAAAAAAATATGCACTTGTTTGAAATGTTAATTAATAAGAAACAATTTGATAAAAATGATTTGGAATATTTATTTAATATGTTACAATTGAAAAATAATGAAAAGGAAAAAATGAAAAAAGAAATATTAAATCATAATGAATATTTCAAAGAAAATTATAACCATGATAAAGTAATATATACAAGATCAAATACTAATATGCTTAATATGAATTATAACAGTTCCAATAGGTACCAGCAAGGTAACAATATTAATAGTAATCATAATGTTTCTCAAAGGAATGAAAACAACTATTATGGGAAAAATAATGATTCACCATATGATTTGGATATAAATAATATAATATATACAAGTAATAATTTTACAAATATAGATAAATATGAAAATAGCAACTTCAATATGGAAATAAAAAAAATTAATGATATGAATTCATACGATAATAAGTTTATACCAAATGTTCAGAATAATGTCAATAAATATATGTAATATGATAATAACATGTAAAAAATTAAAATAAAAATAAAATTTTTAATCAATACAGAAATATGACATATGAATAATTTATTTTATTATAACAAAATAAACACATACTTATTAGATGAAAATATTATTATTATTATATATATATATATTTAAAAAAAAAATAATATAGTTATAAAGAATTCTTTGTATTAATTATTAATATTCATAATTGTTTATTAACCTTAAATGTCTAAATAGTTTTTTTTTAAAATAAACACATATTTATTATATATATATATATATATATCATTAAAGCTACATTAACTAGCTCTAATATTATTATTCTAATATAATATTTTATCTATTTTGAAATAATATTATATATGTATGTCTTTGTTTCTTTTGAAAAATAATATATACATACATATTTTCATGTTTTTTCAGCATATTATATATACATGTATATTTTTTTTTTTTTTTTTCACCTTCTTATTGTTAATATAGATAAATATGCATATCTTTTGTTATATAATATATATATATATATATATATATTCACAAGAAGCATATCTCAAAATATATAATATATAGCCTAAATTATATGTGAACATATAATATTATAATAAACAAAATGAGTATAATATTAATATGTATATCATTTACACTGTGTTAATATTTAAATTATTTACAACGTTTTATTTAATAATTTTAAATATTTTTATTTTATATAGTTTTTTTGAAATGCAAAATTTTGTTACACAAAAAAAAAAAAAAAAAAAAAAAAAAAGAAATTTATTATGTTTTTTTTTTTTTAATAACATTTAATTTTTTTATATTTTGAAACAAATATTAACTTTTATGTTTTTAATTAGTATCATTTTGGGAAAAAAAAAAAAATGTTAAAAGGTATAAACTAAGTTGTTCAGCGTTTAAATAAATATAAATATATATATATTATATATATAATAAAATATTTGTCTTTTTTAATTATTTTTCACAAATGTTCAAAGTACTAATCATTATCGGGCGAAAAGGTTACTTCTATAATATCTTTCGAATAGACAGATTTCCCTGTAGTGGTTTGAATAATTCTAGCAACGAAATTAAAATGTTCATTATTATTAACATATGTCACAAAACTATTTGAACCTGTTCCATCTTCAAATCCAAAATAATAAGACTTCGAACCAAAATAAGCTTTTCCTCCTTTTTTTAGATTTTTTTTGAGAATTTTTAAAATATGATAATAATTTTCTTTTCTATATAATATTTCATTTCCTAATATAAAATCAAAACAGTTTAATTTCTTCTTTTGTAATTTCGAATTTAATTTATGCCATGGTTTATTAATAACATAACATGTTACTTTATCATTATTTACTTTCATATAATGCTTATTTTCTTTTAACTTTTTCTTTTTAAGTTTCATCTTCAAATTTTTTTTTATATTTGGTAGTAAGACGTCATTAATAACTTCTTTATTTAATTCTTGGAAAACAACATTTCCATTATCTAATAACACTTTTATTCCCACTAAACCATGCCCACAACCTGGAAAAATAAAATAAAAAAAAATAATAATTATTATATATATGATATATATGAATTTAAAAAAATAATATACATTTATACATGCACTTCAAAATGTATAATAATGTTGCACTTAAATATTTTTAAAAAAATAATAAATCATCATACAACGTCAACACAATATTATATATACCTAATTCCAATACTTGCTTATTATTAAAATCGAACCCTTCCTTATGAAAAAATTTTAACATATCCCATGTACATTCCCATATTGTATATCCTCCTTCATAAATGTTGTGTTTAACTAACTTACATTTTTTTTCTGAAGAAATGGAATGATTTTTTAAGATTAGAGAACTATGTATTTCTTCATTTTTTTTCTTTTTTTTTTCAAATTCACCATGCTCATTTAAATAATATACCTCATACATTTTTCTATATTTTAAATATCTATATTTATAAATAATAAAATAAATAGTTTATTTTGTTTTGTTATTATTAGTATATTTTAAAATCTTTTTAAAAGTTATTCATTAAAAATATATATATATATATATATTTATTTATTTATTTATATAATGTTATTTAAATAAAACATTTAAACAAAAAAAAAAAAATATGATGAAATATATATAAAAACAAATAAAATATAAAAATTATAAATATTTATAGAAATTTACAAATATTTAAAAATAAAAAAAAAAAAAAAAAAAAGGGAAAAAATGAAAAGATAGAAATAATATTGAATTCATAAAAATCATTCATAATAATTATATAATAAATATTAAGAATTCCATATTTTATACTATATTGTATTATATGTATATATATATATATATATATATATATATATTATATATGTATGCATGTATAATATTACATATATATATATATATAATGAATACGAATTAACATTTGAATAAATGAAATAATATAAGTGCCAATTTTCATAATTTATCAATGAAAAATATATATGAAAAAATGAAAAAGAGCAAAATGTTTTTATAACATAATGTTCGAAATATTTAATGATTTATGTTTCCCTTGCTTTTTTCTTGTATCATCACTCTGAAAATGAAAGAAAAAAAATAAAATATATAACTCATATATAGAATAAATATATAAAAAAAATGTTTATGAATATATATATGAATATATCTTTTTATTGTTACCTTTAAACTATCAATTATCAACCACTGATCACTGTCTGAATTATAATCAGATGATATTTTAAATAAATTATTGTTTTTTTTCTTTTTTTCATCATTTGTATTTTTTTCAGTTTTTATAATTGAATCTTCTTTAAAGCGAACAACTTTTTTAACCTGTTTTTTTTTTTCCTCATTATTAAGAAATAACTCATCACGTAAATAATTTTTTTGTGGTATTTGATTTATTTTCAAGTCTACATTTTCCTTCTCATTTAAATATAATGATGATGAATTCATATTATTTAAGGTATCTAAAGAGATGTGGAAATAATATAATAAGCTAGCACAGGTTGTTAGGAATGAAAGAAGTAAAATTATGAACACATTCTTTGATACATTTAATATAATATTCCACATAAAATATCTTTTACTAATCAAATTTGATAAATTGAAACAAAAAATATATATATTTATTATGGTAGACTCTAAACTTAAAGGAGCTTTTTCTATACATAATAATAAGATGGGCAAAGATAAAATTTTAATAGAAATATTTTGAACAATGATATTGAATAAAAATAAAAAGGGACTCACATATGTATTCTTGTTATTATACAGAAAAATAAAACTACATAATTTAAGTAAAATATTAAATAGGATAACGACCATGGAATAATTTTTGTAATTAAGTTTATTTGTGTACAACTGGAAAATTGAAATACCAATTAATTTGGAAGACCTGTAATAAGGGAGAAATAACATACATTTTGTATATACATTTCATATAAATTTTATGTATGAAGAATAGTATATTTTACATGATAAATATATAAATAATAAATACAAATCGTATACACATATATATATATATATATATAAAAATTTTTTTTTTTTTTTGTTATATTCTTACTGTGATACGAGAGGAATGTAATTATTTAGAGAATGCGGCCAACTAAAATTCTGAACACCATATTGTAAAATGGAAAGTTTGGAATCAATAGCAGAATTAAATAATATTATAAAAAATATTGTTTTAAATAAATTTTCATTAAAAAATATCTTTTTTAAAATATTTATTTGGGATAATATGTCTTCTGTAATTTTGACATTTACTTCATCACTTCCACTTTTGAATATAATATTACGCTGTATTTTTCTTTTATTATTTAATAAAAGTGTTTCTTCACTACATACACATGATATAAGAAAGATGAGGAAGCTTTTGGAAATTAAAAGAAATACACTGACTTTCAAAATATACATATAATATAATATGAGAGAGCAAAATATTTTTACACACATTACATATGATATGTAAAAAACTTTTTCAAAGTACATTTGCCTTTTACATCTTTCAACTACTACACCTTCAAATATACAAGATGATAATAACATTTGACTGGATATAAATGATATTATAGTAAGGTAAATATAATAATTTATTTTTTCATTAAAAAGGTAAATAACTAATAACAACAAGGTCGTAATAAATTCACTAATAATAACATAATATTTTCTATTTAATGGAAAATATACAAAATTATCCATATATCCACTTTTTCCTATATGTGCCTTTTTTTTTAAATATCGTGATTTTGACAATCCATTTTTTATATATCTTTTAAAAAATATTTTTAAAAATATATATTTACTTTTATATATTAAACTACTACAATATTGTATAAATTGTTCAAAATAATTATATATTTGAAATATTTTTCTGTATATAAGGCCAAGTATATTATTTAAATTAAAATACACACTATCTGTTAAAAATGCAAATAATGGCTTTATAAAATATAATAGTATGAAAATATTATATATGTTTTTCCTAACATCGGGTGTTACTTTTTCTTTATATGTTGTACTTAATATATGATCATTGTAACGTAAAAATAAAATATATAAAAATTCACTCATAAAAAAAAGAGGAGAAATATTCTTTATCAATTTCCTTATCTTTGAACTATCGTCTTCCCTCTTAAAAATATGTTTCATATCTGAAGTTTTCTTCATTTTTTCTTTTCATTTTTTTTTAAACTCTTTTTACAAATTGTATATAAATATTATGATTATATATATATTTGTAATGAAATATAACTTTATATATATATTATTCTATCTCATTAAGTGGTGTATATATAAAATATATATTTCAAATTAAATGAAAAATATATTCCTTCCAATACAATATATTTACAAGATATATAAAGAAAATCTTCAATTTCTTTAGTTTTAAATATTAAGTTTTAATTGTAAAATGAAAAAATATATAAATTAACCTATATATGTATTAATATATAATCTTATATATTTTTTTTGTTTTCAATTTTAATTTTAATAAATGCTATTGTGGTTTATTTATTCTAATTAAAAATGAAAAAAAAAAAAAAAAAAAATCACCTTTAATTTTAATTCCAATAATTTTTTTTTTTTTTTTTTTTTTTTTATTCTCATTCCAATTATATATATAAAAAAAAATTTATGTATATTATATATAATATTATATATATATATATTTTTTCTTTTTTTTGGTGGAGAGGGGGAATTTTATAAAAAAGAAAATCCCAAGCACACCTTTTTATATGTATAAAAAAAAAATAGAGAAAAAGTACTCACTCAAAATAAAAAATGATATAATATTATTATATATAAATAATGCGTATATATTTAATAGATGATAGGAATATAAACCTATTCAAAATAAAAAAAATATATATTGAAAAGAAATATATATATTAAATATAATTATGAATAATTTCATTTATTCTTTATTTCTTTTTCTTTTTTTTAATTTAAAAGAAATAAAAATATTTACATAAGAGTATATAATTAAAATAATTATAAATTGTAAACAAGAATATCAATAGGAACTTAATCATTTAAAAAGATATTATATATTATATGTCGAAAAGAAAATAATTATTAAAAAATATATTTTTTTCATTGCATAAAAAAATTAATATATACGTTAAACAAATAAATTTTAATGTCATTCTTTAAGAAATATTGTTTAAGTTGTACACATATTTGTGTTTCTCCTCTTTTATAATGAAAATATTAAAATTAAGCTCTTTTTTTAGTTATTTTCGTGTTCATATGTTTGTATAAAAATTTATTAAGATAATATTACAATACTTAATATTTATATCATATTAACTTATTTTTTTATGTTTTTATATTTTATGTAGCTTCATGTGCGTATTTTTATTATAAATTCATATATATAATATATATATTATATATATATGACAAATATTCTTTTATATGTAAATGTTAATATTACAATTTAAAATGAAAAATATACAAAAAAAATAATACAAAAGAGAAATTTCTTTTTTCTTTTTTCTTTTTTTAATTTTTGAAAGTATTAGTGTACCTTTTTGCGTTATATAAACATATCTTTGTTTTAATAAAATTAATATTTTATATAACTTGTTCTTTTTGTGAAAATAAAACTTGTACGTTTTTTATACTTTTCATTTTCATAATTTTTTTTTTCAATATTATGATATATGAATGAATGTTCTTTATATAATAATGTATGTGTATTAATCTCATATGCATAATTTATATAGCTACTAAATAACTTAATATTATTTATAACATATTGAATAATAAATTGTGTTAATATAATGAATACATCTGTTTTATATAAAAATATGAACTTAACACTAAAATAAAACATTTTTAAATCAAAAGAAATGACAAAGAAAAAGAAAAAAAGAAAAAAATTATTTTATATTTCCACCCTTTTCCGCACTACATTATTGCATTGTGCTTTTTTTTTTTATTAAATTGATGTTTATATATAAAAACTAGTATTACTATTATGATTATTATTATTATTATATGTATGTATGTATGTAGAATTGAAAAGGGGAATATAAAATAAAATGTTATTTTTATATTTAATGAAAAAGAACATTTTTTAGTATTCTATGGTCCTTATTTTAAAGAAATATAAATTAGGTAAAAAAAAAAAAAAAAAAAAAAAAAAAACCTTAAAAAATGTGGAATCAAAATAAAATAATTATATTTATATTAAGTTATATAAACTATACACGTGTGAACTATTTATTTGCATATATTTAATATTTTTACTTTATTTTTATTTTATATATATTTCTTATATATAATATATAGACATAATTAATATTATGTTATGGCTTAAAAATATTTTTGCATGTATTTGAGTCCCATAACTTTATTATGTATTCATATGCATCCACACAAAAAAAAAAAAAAAAATAAAATAAAAATCTTAAAATGTTAATAAACGCGTTAAAAAATATTTGTCCAACTTTTTAATTTAATCACAACGCAATAATTTTTTTCTGTAAAAAAAAAAAAAAAAAGGAAAAATGGTTTATCATGTAAAAGTTTACACTTAATTTTATGTCATTTTATTTTTTGTATATTTTTTAATTTGAAAAGAATATAATCAATTATATATGTAAAATGTAGAATATTTATATATTTATATAATATCATTCCTTTGGGTTTTTTTCAAAAAAATAATGATCTTTTATTATTTGTATTAAATTAATACTATTTAACACTTGATATTATTTTTATTATTTTCACTTTTTCCATGTTTATATTTTTTTATTTTATGTATTTTATTTTAACTTGATTTTTAACTATTTAATGTATATATATATATATTTTTATTTTCTCATTTTTTTTTTTAAATAATATATAATAGGATATTAAAGAAATACAAGTGAATTAAAGAATAAAATGAAATTATTATGTTTTAAAACAACTGTTTCGTTTTAAAATATATTATTTTATGTAAAGAAAATAAGCATGTATGTCTTCATTTATAATATACAGTAGATTTTTATTAGTGCATTTTATACTACAAAAAAAAAAAAAAAAAAGTAATAAATAAATAATAAAATAAAAATATATATTTTATATTATTAAAAAAATATATATATTTTTTCTTTTTATATGAATTGTTTCCATATGTTAAATGTTATACTGATACACTTGATATTAAAATTATAAGACGACACATTTTTTATAAACATTTATATAGTAAGAAATATTAATCCGTATTGTATAATATTATATTATATTTATTAATATTATATATATAATGATTAATATATAAAAATTGTGTTTCCATTACATGTGTTGAAGGATTAATATTTATTCTACAGTTTATTATATATATATATGTATAATATATTTTTTTATTTTTTAATCCTAATATATTAATTTGTATGGAATTTTATATTACATCAGATAAATAGTTACTATGTGTAAAGTTCCTATTATATATTTTTTTTATGAAAAAAAAAAAAAAAAACGTAAATTAAGGAAATGTGTAGAATCTTTTTTATAAATACATATAAAAAAGTGTATTCATATTATATATATATATATATATATATATATTTGCAATGACAAAATATGATTATATATAAAAACATAATTATTCACTAATTCTTTTTAAAAATTATATCAATACAGTTTTATTTAATTTGCTTTTGATAATATATTTTTTGTTTTTTTTCTTTTGTAAAAAAATTTCGTTAATATGTGGTTATCAACATTTCTAGCCTTACTTATTTTTGTGGAATGTGTTATAGTTGTGTATATACCAGCATATATAGAATGTAAATTATCAAAAATTAAGAAAAACAGATTTTTTAATATGGAAAATTTTGAAAACATAGCAAGTGGTAAGTAAATTTAATAAAAAAAAAATTTTTTTAAAATAGTTTTACAAATTCATATTATATTTTGTATTATGAATTTATTATTATTTATTTATTTTTCTTTTTTTTGAATTAGGTGCGATATTAGCTTTAGCCTTTTTGCATATGCTACCAGAAGTTATAATTTTATCAAACAAAAAAAACATGAATCTGTATTATATTTTTATATTAGTACTTGTGTCTGTAACTTTTTTGAATATAACGGATATACTATATGATCATCACTTTGAAAGTACTTTTGATGTTAATTGTACACTAGCATGTGAAAATTCAAACAATCAAATTAAAAATATAAATGATAAAGAAATTACTACAAATTATATAGACATAAAATCAAATGAAGTTATAGATTTAGAATTGAAGGCAATGGATAATAATATTAATAACAGCAACAATAATAATAATAATAATAAAACTGATCCATGTAAAACTAATATATTTTTTGAAATATTTAAATCAAACTCTTTTTTTATTGTTTTAAGCCTTTTTATACATTCTTTTATAGAAGGTAATTCCTTAAAAAAATAATATTAATTTGTTATATGTATAAATTTTTTTTTTTTTTTATTTAACAAAAAAAAAAGACAAAATCATATACTCACGTATATATATAATACATATATAAGAAAAATAGAGTTTATATACTTTTACAAATTTATATTATAATTTTTTAGTTATCATCTATATATAACAACATATATGTTATATATATATATTTATTTATTAGGTTTACTTATGGGAAGTCTAAAAGATAAAAATGCTATAATAATCGTAGGACTCTCAATGTTAGCTCATAAATGGGCTGAATGTTTAATAGTTTATAAGAATGTTGTTAACAAAATAGAAGTAAAATATTAAAAATTGAACTATACACATTATAATTTTTACATATTTTCTTATATCATTTTTATTTGTCTTTTGCCTATATTTAAATTAATATACATAAATATATATGAACATAATAATTCATTTATTATTTTATATTATCCTTTATTTTTTTTTTATTTAGAATCCCTTACTAGCAAGCATATATGCTTGGTCTTTTATCTTATCTTTACCATTAGGAGTTTTTATTGCAATATTTTCCTTCCCTTCAAGTAATAATAAAAAATAAAGATAAACCAACACGATATTCAGGAATGATTCATAAAATTTATTTTTTCTTTTTATTAATTTAACAGACGAATTTGTAGAAATAATTTTTAGTTCAATTGCTTGTGGTTTTTTTCTGTATCTTTCATTTAACGTAAGTTTTCCTTTTTTTAATCATTTAATTTAAAAATATATGAAAAAGAAAAACAATACATTGATTATAATATTATTTACAAATAATGATGTATTTTTTATAGATGACTAAGGAAATAAAAATAACAAAGAGTAATAAGCATTTCATATCTTTTAGTTATTTCCTTGGAGTTGGAGGTATGTCAGCAATGATGATATTATTTAACTCTTTTGAAAGTAATAATATAATATAGAGAAAGTACAACTATATATTTTTTAATATTCTCCTTATCTATTATACATTATAATTTAAAAAATTCGGAAACGTGATTCTGTTATTACCATAAGAAATAAGAAAATATTTATTTTCGTTTTGAATATTCTCTTATTAAATATGCTTCAATAAAATATATATTTGATTTTATATATAATTTTCAATATTTTGAAATTATATATTTTATTATTATTTTTTTACGTTTCCGTATGAATTTAATAAATACATATATTATTCTTCGAATTTGATTTTACACCAATTTTTATATAAATACATTTTTAATAAACAATAATCATTAAAAAAAAGTGAACAAAAAAATATATGTAATGAATATATATTTTATTTATCTTTATGCTATTGAAGAAAAATTCCTACAATTTTTTTTTTTTGAAAACATATAAAAAAAAAAAAAAGAACAAATTTTAAGCATTGTGTTTACACAATTAAAAAATACATATGTTCAAATTACAAATATATATTTTTAAACCTATAATTTCATTAACACGTCGATATAAATAATGAAATTTTTATTTCCAAATGAAAATTTTGCATTTCGAAAAAAATGAATTGTTATACTGTTCTCTACAACTATAATTCTTTTATCTTATAATTATTATTAGATATATAATACTTTAAAAATAAAAAAAGGGTTCTTTAACTTCAAGTATATTATAGATATTTTTATATACAATAATAAGTAAAATGTCTTAAATATATATTTATCCACAAAGGTTTTCCTAATAATACCTTTAATTATATATATTTCTAATTAATATTTTTTTTTCATTCATATTTGGAACATTTTTTTCTTTAATAACATTAAAAGGAATTATAAATACCCTTTGTCGATTATGTTAACGTATATTTTTTCATTATTTTCATATTTGTTAAAGAGAATTTCTTCTATTCCTATTACTAGTATAATGTTATTTTTTATTCATTAATAATAAAAATAAGACATTTATATGATGAAACTAAAATTTTTTGTTTATAAATAAATTTGTAGAAAAAAAATTGAACTAATATACATAAAAAAAAATATATATAATATTAATATTCAATTACATAAAACTATAGAACTCTTTTTTTTTTCAACTTGTTACTTTAAATATGTATATTTTTTTAAAATTTTATAAAATAAATATATATATGAAGACTTTATTTTTTCATTTATTTATACTCTCTAAATATTATATATTGTAAGAATGGATAAAAAAAATTAATGAATCTATATATGTATTTGTATTTTTTTTTTTTTTATTGATCTCTTAAGTTAAGAACTTTTTAATTTTCGGTAATAATATTAAAAGGTTGTATTCCTATTACAATATATCAGAAAAAAAATATTATTCTCGAAAAAAATCACTGTTATAATAGATATAAAATAAAAGACAATTTTACATATAATGTCTTTAAATATTAAATTATAAGATTTACAAAAATAGTACATGTTTTTACTAAAATTCCATTTATACTAATATACAATTTCAAAAAGAAATATTATTCTTTCATTTATATCCATAGTGTAAAATTCTTTTTGCAATTTTTTAAAGAGAAATACAAAAGAATACTGGGAATTATATAAATATTTATATCTAATAAACGTTAGCATTATTTAAATTATAATTAATTATTCATTAAGTCACATATTATATCTTTTATTATAAGTTGATAATACAATATTTATGTAATATAATTTACTTGTGGAAAAGGGAAACCTGAATAATTCCAATGATAAAATTGTACTTGAAGAAAATTATTTATGTATTCAAATAAAACTGAAGTTAACGTAGTTGTTCTATTCTTTCTATATAATAAGATATAAAAGATGACTATTTAACAATTATAAACTTTAATATTTCTTGCAATACCAAAAGAATTTAAAAATCTCAAAAATATTAATTCTGTTTATTTATATAAATATAAAAACCATACATAGATATATACTCATATGCATAACATAAAATTAAAAGCAATACATATAAATTAATGAAAGTTTCATTTATGAATATAAATAGTTTAAAAAATATATAATTTAAAATATCAAAATTAGTATACACACAAAATTATTCAAATAATTTTATATAGTAATTAATTAAAAAATTAAATAATATATAATATTTATTTAATAAAAATATATTAAAATAATAAAATAAATATATAATTAATTAAAAAATACAATATTAAATTAATAAATAAAATAAATATATTGTTATTTAATTCTAATACATTAAAATTAATTAAATAATAATAAATAAATATAATTTTAATAAATATATATAAAATAAATAAAATATATATTATATAATTTAAATATGATATTAAAAAAAAAATTAATATAATATTATAGTATTAAAATATAATTTAATATAAAAATAAATAATAATACATATTATATTATTTAAATATAATACAAATAAATAATAATACAAATAATAATACATAAATATATTATTTAAATATAATAATAATAAATAATAAAATAAATAAATAATAATACATATTATTTATTTAAATATAATAAAAATAAATAATAATAAATATTAAATATTAATATAATAAAATTAATTAAAAAATAAAATAAAAATAATAAAAATATAAGTTAATTTACTAAATTTAGTTACACAAATTAATAATTAAATAAATTATATTATTAAATTAATATTAATTTAAAAATGAATAAATAATATAATATAATTAATATAAAATTAAATAAAATAAAAATAAATATAATATATATAATTTAAATATTTTAATAAATCCTATAATTTAATAAAATATTTAATTAATTAAATAAAATAATATAATAAAATATATATAATTATTTTATTAATTGTTTAATAATAATATTTTTAATTATATATTAATTTAATATAATAAATAAAATAATTATATTTATTAATTATTTATAAAATTATTAATTTATTTAATTTATTTTTAATAAATATAATTTTATAATTTGAAAGTAATATAATATTATTAATATATTTATTTAAATAATAGTATATTAATTAATTAATTTTATTAATATATATATTGTATATATTTATTTATTTTATTTTAAACTTAAAATTATTTATTAATTTATTATATTTATTAAAATAAAATTAAATAAACCTTTTAATATAATTATTTCATAATTAATATAATGTGTTTATTAAATAAATTTAATTTTAATTATCTATTTTATTTATTAAATTAATATTTATTTATTAATTTATATTAATTTAAATTATTATTAAATGTGTTTATTAAATAAATTTAAATATTAATTATTAATTCTTATTTATTAAATTAATATTTATTTATTAATTTATAAATAATTTAATTATTATTTATAAATATGTTTAATTATTTTAATTAATTTAATATTATATATATATAATATTATTTATTTTATTTTTTATTTATTTATAAATAATTTAATTATTATTTAAATATACTTAATTATTAATAATTAAATTAATATATATATATATATTTATTTATTTATTATATTATTATTTATTTATAAATAATATAATTATTATTTAAATATACTTAATTATTAATAATTAAATTAATATATATATATATATATATATATTTATTTATTATATTATTATTTATTTATAAATAATTTAATTATTATTTAAATATGTTTAATTATTAATAATTAAATTAATAAATATATATATATTTATATTATTTTTAATTAATTTATATAATTATTTATTTATTAATTTATAATTAATTTAATTATTATATAAATATATTTAAATATTAATAAATAAATATTATTATTTATAATTATTATATTTTTATTTAAATATTTGAATATATATATTTTTTTATTTAATTTAAATGTTTTATTTATTATAATTTATTTATTTAATTAAATTATTATTATTTTATTCATTAACATTTAAATAAAAACTAATTTATTAATTTAAAATTATATAAATATATATATATATATATATATATATAATGTTATACTATATTTAAAATTAATATATTATTTATGTATTGTTTTTAATTATATCATAATAATATAAATATTTATATATTTTAAATTAATAAATAATTTTTATTTAAATATTAATAAATAAAATAATTGTGTGTATATATATAAATAAAATTAATATAAAATTTAATTAATATAACAATTATTATATATAATAAATTTTTTTATTTATTATCAATATTAATTTATTATTTATTTTTATTTATTAAATTAACGAATTATAATAAATATATATATATCAAATTTTATTTAATTTAATAATATAAAATATTATTATAAATAATTAATAAATTTAATTTATAATAAAAATAGTTAAATAAAATAAATATATAATTTAAATAAATTATTATATTTAATTAAATGATTATAATAAATATATATTAAATAAATATATTTTTTTAAAATAATATATATATTTATTAAAGAGTTATCTATAATTAAATATATAAAATATATTATATGTATTTATTTGATTGTGTAAAAAATATTAAATTATCAGATTTTTATGTATTAATTTTTTTGAAAAATTTTTTGCCTTCTAAATATATATATAGTATATAAATATTTATTTATGAAGTAAATATTTGATGAATACTTTATTTTATTATTTATAACTTTTATTATTGATAGTGAATAATTTAATTTTAATATTAACGCTCTATAATTTATATATATTTTTTGAATTCATTTAAAATGTATTAAAATTTATTTGAATCGAATTATTTAGATGTTTGCAATTTTATTAATATGTAAAATTTATATTATATTGCATTTTGTAGGATAGATTATATATTTAATTTTTATACATTATATGAATATTTACGTTTAAATGATATATCTTCATTTCTATTATAATGAACATTATATATCAAAATGTGGAAAAAAATTTATTATTTTATTTTTTTTTTAGATCTATAATGTTCTTAATTTAGATGATGAATATATAATTTTTATATATCTTTATATATATATATAAAAGCTAAGTCCTAAAAAATAAATTTCACTAGTCTTATAATAAGATATATTTGTTCATGTAATTATGAATACACATAAAATAGAATATCAATACATGTTTAGGTATATGACTATGCACTTTCTTTTTATGTAAAATAACAATGAACTTTTTTATAATATAATTTTATGATCTTACACATTTCCTTAATTTTTATATTTATCATATTATTTCAGGGTTGGAACAAAATAATGCATGTTTTATTTTATATCATTTATATGCATCTTAAAATATTATTAAACATAATAATATACGAATTGATATCCACATTTACTATATGAAGGAATATATATATATTTTTTTTTTTTTCTCACAATTTTATTACAATATATATATAAATGCATATTTTTTACGTGTAAGGTCTTTTAAATTTATAAAACAATTTCTATATATTTATTTATTTTCTGTGTATTCCTCAGTTTTATTTCTATATAATTTATAAATTTTTCAAAAGTCTATTGGTTTATAATATTAACTTATAAAAAGTATAATATAGAAATATATTTTATATATTAGTAAAGACAATATGTAAGTATATATTGAGAACTTTTGCTTTTAAAACATTTTATGTAAATATATATATTGTTCTACATCTTATATATTATAATGGAAATTTTTAATTTCTCATTTAAGAGAAATAAAATATATAAATATAATATTGTAAAATAAATGTTAAAAAAAAATTCTTATTTATCTTTGACACATTTGACAATATATACCTTTTAATACAATTGAAGAAAAATATTTTTTTATGTTCCATTTATATCATATAGAGCAACTATATTCAAAGAAAAAAAAAATAAGTGTAATTTTCAATAAAACCAAAGAAATTATAAACATGAAGGGCGCACATATAAACTATACATTCCTTTTGTTAGAATTTCTAAAGGAAAAGAAAAAAAAATTTCAAGAAAAAAATTTTATAATACATAAAAAATTAACTGTTTGTTATATCATAAGGATTTAAAAGAATGTCATAAAGCATTTTTGCATTAAAATAATAGATTAATAACAAAATATATTTTTTGTAACCAATTAAAAATAAAGAATTACGTAATTAATAAAAACGGTTATTCATATACCGAATTTTATATCATTCACTATTAATATTGTTCAAGTTGATGAATTATAAAGTTATGCTTTGCATTTTTGCCAAAAATTAAGAAATATACATTATTTATTTTTTTTATTCCCAAGTAACATTTAGACAACGTTTTACAAGTGTATAATAGAATATGAACATAAAAAGAAATAACCTTTTAAAATATAACTTTTTAATGTTAGATTTAATATACATAGTTAAAATATTTTTTATATATTATATTTCTTTTTAAGAATTTAAAGTAAAGAAACCATAATGATATATATTGAAAATTGAAAAAAATTGTATTTTATATATGTTAAATTCATTATGAATATATTTTAAATCCTTTAATTCTTATCTATATATGAGATAATTATATTTTAAAATGTAATATTTTGGATTATAAAATGTATTTTTTATTGTTTTCTGAATCCGTATGTGTATTACACTCAGAAATATTTATGTATATAGATTAATTAAAACTAATATATAAGAAAAAAAAAAAAATTATATATATACAACTTTTTATAAATTGATAGTAGAATAGAATGCTGTAGAAAAGTAGTAATATATGGTAAAATAAATGTTTATATTATTCATCGAATAAGTTATGTAATTATCATATATAAATGAATACTTGATGAAATATATAAAATTTAAAAACTATAATTTTTTATTATTTTGTCATAAATGGATATTGTGTTTACATGAAAATGCTTTCTTTTTAAAACATTTTTTATATAGTTATATTGTTTTTATTTATTGTTAATGAAATAAATACAAAAAAAAAAAAGTTTACATCTACAACAAATTAATGGTATTTAGTCCCATCCAGTACATGTGTAAAGATGTAACCTCTCTTTATAGTATATAATACGTTATTTATTTTGTTGTATTCTTTAAAAAACAAAATATGCTTTTTGTATTAGTTTTAAAATTATTTATAAAACATTTTTAAATAAATGAAAAAGAAAAAAAAAAAGTTATACATAAATATTCATTAAATAAAAAAAAATACTCTTATAAAATATCTAATATTTTTCTTTTATTTTAAAAATAAGAAAAAATGTTATAAAATATGTATATAAATATATTAATTTTAAGATTTAAATATAATTTTTGTTTTAAAAATTAAAAAAAAAAATTTGAACAAAAATGAATATTAAAAAATGAAAAAAAAAAAAAAAAAATACAATATTAGTCTTACAAATAGAAATGATATAAAATATTAATAATAATATTAATTTTTTCTTGGTTTACATGTATAATAAATCCTTCATAATAAACATAAACACATATATGTTAAAACATATAGAATTATAAAATATAATTTAATTTTGATAACATATATATATATATATATGTTTTTCTTTTACTTTTATCTTTTTCAGATTTTTTATTTGGTTTCAAAAATATCAAATATTTTTTTCAGTATTCTGTTAAATAAATTATAGTATATTTAAAAATAACAATATATCATTTTAGTTGCTAACATTACCATTTGCATTTTCATCTGCTGCATTAGCTTTTTTTCTTCCTCTTCTTCCTCTCTTAGGTTTTGCTTCTGCACCTCCTGTTTTCTTATCTTCTTCATCTTTACTTACAACTTCAGGTTTTTCTTTGTCTTCCGATTTATCACTTTTATTTCTATCATTGGAAACACTTTTTAAATCTTGATTTTCTTCTGTTTTGGCACCTTTTTTAGTTCCTTTCGTATTCTTATTCTTCCCTGTATTCTTTGCATTTCCCCTACCACCTCTCTTAGGTTTTACCGTTTCATCCTCGCTTTTTTTCTCTTCTGTGCTATTGTATCTAACAGAAGCACTTTGTGATTTATAACTCTTTTTTGATTCACTTAATCTATCATTGCTTTTTTCTTGACTTTTTAACTCACGTGAACTACTCTTATATGCAGATCTCGGTGAAGCACTATAACTTCTTTTTCTTTTACTTTTTTTATCATCATCTGAATTTAGTTCTCTTTTGAAGTCGGTGCTTGCGTTCCTTTTTCTACTATTACTTCTATCTTCGCTTAAACTTCTCCTTCTTTCACTTCTATCTTCACTTACAGTTCTTCTTCTGCTATAGCTTCTGTTATTACTTGATAAACGTTTTCTGTAGCTTTTATTTTTTTCACTATCGCTATCTCGGTATGCACTAGAATGCTTACTTACTATATCACTAGAGCTTTCATTTTTATTTTTTTTTTTTCTATAATTTCTATCACCACTTCTTGATCCATGATCAGATCTACTCCTACTAATATCATCGTTTTGGTTTTCATAAGAACTATAACTTCTTTTACCTTTATATCCACTTCGTTTTTTACCCTTACTTCTATTTCTGTAACTATTTCTATTATCACTTAAACTTTGACTATGAGATTCATATTTATTATTTCTTTTGATTGACGAATTACTAGATTTACTGTATCTTCTAGATCTTGATCGATCTCTATCTGATAATCCTGATTCATTACTATATCTGCGTCTTTTTTTATATTTAGGACTATAATCATTTCTATATCTTTTCATATAGGAAGAACCTCTTTTATCTCTTCTAACTTTAATATTTGTAACATCGTCATATACTTTAAATTCTGCACCATCAAATTTTTCAATTGCATATAACATATCATCATAACTTACAAATTCTACTATACCTTTTCCTCGTTCAATATTAGCATATCCCACATCACCACATTGTCTCATAATATCTTTTAAATGTTGCCATCTGCAATTATCTGGTAAATTAGTAACAATTACTCTATTTTCAGTTCTTATAGGTGGACCAATACCATCATCTTTTTTTCTATATTTTCCAAAACTATAAAATATAGAAAAATAAAATACATATTATTATTAATAGATTATATATTTTTTTATTATTTATTTTAATTATATATATATATATATATATATATATATATATTAAAATTTAAAATACCTTCTGTTTTCTCCTGAATGTTCAACACGTAAACGAAATCCATCAAATTTATATCCATCTCTTCTTTCTATTGCATAATCTGCATCTCTAAAAAGCGAGAAAAAAAAAAAAAAAAATTAAAAATAAATATATTTTATATTGACATAAATAACATATAAGAACAAATATATATAGTTTTATGCACATTTAAATATTGTAAATCATTAATAACATATTATGAAATGTTCATATTTAAAAATATGTTTAATGGTTTATGAAATATTATTTCAAATTTTATTATTATATTATAGGAATCCATCATAACCAAATAATTACATAAAAATGTATTTGTAAATAATGTACATTTATAAAAAAATTATAATGTATTTTCTTGTAATAGTTCAAGTTTATTCTCCACACAATAAATATATGGCTCACAATGTACTAATATAATATTCAACTAACATAATAGATCCTCATATGTATTTTTCACATATTTTTATAATTAATTTATTATTTTTTTTTCTTATTCTTACTTCAAATCATAATAATGAACAAAAGCATATGAACTAGAGGAAGATCTTGATGGCTTTATATCTATGTACTTTATACGCCCATACTAAAAAAAAAAAAATATATAAATAATAATAATTATATTAATAAATTAGAGAATATATATAATAAAACATTTCAGTTAGTAATATTGTTTTATAATAATACAAATAATATATACAAACCTTTCCAAATAAATCGTAAACTTCTTCTTCAATGACATTGCCTGGTAAATTTCCTACATATATACACGAAGATGATTTACTAAATCTTGGTTTAAAACTCATTCTTTTATTTTTTAAAATAACAATACATTAAAATAAATATATATATTTTTATATATTATTTTTTCAATAATAAATCTTAATAAATTTAAAAATAAAATTGCATATATAATAAATAATATTGGGCGCAGGAAAAGAGTTTTGGAAATAAAAAAAAAAAAAAAAAAAAAAAAAAAAAAAAAATCTATTCTTAGTGTAAAACAAAACAAAAATTAACAAAAACTAGAATAAATTAGCATTCAGAAAACCTTAAAAAATTAAAAACTAATAATACAACATTTTTCATATACATTTTGTTTTTTAAGGTATATACGTATTTTTTTTTTTTTTTTTTTTTTTTTAGATTAATATAAATAAGTGATAAATATATATAAAAAAGTCTAACAATATAATATTTTAATTTATTTTTATAAACAATTCATAAACATTTTATTTATTAAATGTATAAAAAACATATATAAATATTTACATATATATATTTATTAGATAAATTTTTTTTTTTTTTTTTTTTTTTTTGTGATTTTCATATATATATATATTATTATAATATTATAAAAATATATAAGAGCTTATTTTTCATAATACTGGAAATATTTATAATATGTAATAAAAAAAAATTGTGAAGAATTAATATAAGCTTTTATATTATGTGACAATATATATAATATTGTATAATTATACATATAATATACTATTTATATATATATAAATAATATAAATTAATAAGGTTAATAAAAGATAATAAATCAGGTTTGTCATTTTACATATATAGTGGAAAAAAAAAATAATATATATTACATATATATTATATTTATATATATATTAATATTATAATATATAATTTATTATATATATATATTATAATAATATTGTATATTATATATATATATATATAATATATAAAATATTAATTTGTAATTTTCCTTCATATTCCCTTGTGCATCACAAAAGAACAAAAAATATATATATTAAAACATAAATGGAAAAATAAATAAACATATTTACTAATTTCACCATAAAATTACTATATAAAATTAATGTAAGAAAACATCATTTCAACATTTTCTGGATGGAAAATTTTTAAAACCATTTTGTTCTCATATATTTTCCTTTCTTTGTTTTTTTTCTTTTAAGATATAGATAAATATTTATTTTTAATAAAATAAAATTTAAGCAAATATATGAATTTAAAAAAATATATATTTAACTCATTTGTTATCTTATTTTATTATGTTTTTCCTTAATGTAGCCTATTAATAATATTTTTAAGAACTTATAAAATAAGAAAGTATTTTATGAAGTTTATTATTTATACTTTAGAAAACCACATATATATATATATATATATATATATATATATATATATATATATATTCAATTTTAAGTTCATTCTTTTATTGTGTTTATCTAAAAAAATTTTATATTAATATAGATAGACTTTAAGATTAAAAAAATAAAATGTTTTATTTATATCACGTGAAGTTTTAAAAAGTAAACACAACAAAAAAAAATTATAAGGAACAAAAGATAAGAACGATAAAAAAAAAAAAAAAAAAAAAAAAGTATAATTATGTAAGAACCTTATTTCATTTTTCTGCATTAGTATAATACAACTTTAAATAGATTTCTTTTTTTATATTAAAATAATAAAGAACATTTTTAAAATTATATATATTTTTTTACAATTGTTAAGAAATATAATGTAGCACATTATAAATAAAATAATATTTTTTCCCCCAAAAAAAAAAAAAAATATTACATGTGTCCATATTTATCTTTCTCAATATCCATTTTAATATGATTCTAATAATCTCATTAAAGATTTAAATATCTATATTATTTATATAGATAATATAAAAATTAAATTAATAAGTTATAATTGGATATACGAAAAAATATTGTTTTTAAGGAAATTTTATAAATTTCTTTCATTTTCTTCATAGAAAATGTCTATTTAATATGAAGTTAAAAAAAAAAAAATAATAAATAAATATATAAAAAGATGTAAAGGACCTTATGAAAAAAAATCAAATATTTATTATAAATTAGTTTTATTATTTTGTGTAAATTTGTTTATACATTTAATAAAAATAATATATATATATATATGGTGTAGTAAACCCATTTAATAATAATATATAATATGCATTTGAAAATTTTACTGAACTATTTGGTTTTATAATTTTTTTTTTTTTTTTTTTTTTTTTTTTTGTTCATTATATTTATTTTATTCATATTCTTCAATTTTTACATAATTCTTTTCACATATTTTTCTTAAATTATAAATGTCTACGGATTTGGGCCTTTCTAAAGGATACATTAATCCTCTAGATAAAACCAATTGAGACATTACACCAATGGATCTAGAAAGGGCAAAAAGTACAGTATAATATTCAGGATATTTTATACCATAATGATGTAATACTGATCCACTAGAACAATCTACATTAGGATACGGATTTTTAACTTTTCCAGTTGCTGATAAAATACCTGGTATAACTTTGTAACACATTTCAAGTATTTGTATTATTGGGTCATCTGGAAAGTGAGATAATGCAAAACGTCTAAGGGCTAAGAAACGAGGATCAGGAACTCTTAAAACTGCGTGTCCATATCCAGGTATAACTCTTCCAGATTTCAAAAGATTTTTAGCATATTTTTCAATAAATTCATAGGTAAGTTGGTTATCACCTAATTGTTTTTTAATATCCAATAAAAACTTAAGACATTCTTGATTAGCTAATCCATGTAAAGGCCCAGATAATGCCATAACACAACCAGAATAGGACAAATATGGATTTCCTAAGGTACTTCCAATTAAATGTGATACGTGTGCACTTGCATTCCCACCCTCATGATCACTATGCAATAAGAAATAAAGTCTTAGTAAATCTTGTACTTCCTTATTTTCATAACCTATTAATTTGGCAAAATTAGCTGACCAATCAAGATCAAGATCTAAATTCATACCTTCTCCTTTTCTTATATTATTATTTATAAATGTTCTTTTAAAAATATATGCACCAATAACTTGAATTTGAGATATTAAAGAAATCGCATCTTCTAAAATATATTTCCAGTAATCTGTTTTTAATATTCCTTCTGAATATTTATATTTAAATAATGATAAAGATTCTAAAAACGAAACTGTAGATACTAATTGACTCATTGGATGAGTAAATGGTGGAATGTTATCTATAAAATCAAAAACAAACTGTGGAATTTTTTTAGCTCTGCAATATAATTCTCTAGACAAAAGTTTTAAGTCATCTACAGCAGGTACTTCCTTTGTTAATAAAAACCAAAGCATTGCTTCAGCCATAGGATATTCGCAAGTATTATCCCATTTTGGAAATTCTTTTAATATTTTTTCTACAGGCTTACCTCTAAATAATATTCCTTTTTTTTTTTCTAAAATGGATGTATCTGTAATTAGGGTTATAGTATTTCTTAATCCACCTATTACATTATTAGGTGTACATATAGATATAGGTGTATTGGGATATGTATGTATAATTTCTTTTAATTGTTCTCTTGTTTTCTGAATACATTCATATGTCTTTTCTTTCAAAATATTCATAATAACAGATTCTTCACTATCTATACTATTGATATGTTTTCTAATATTAGTATAATTTTCAAGGTATAAATTCCTATTAGATTCATTGCTAGAAAAAGAACGATTGTTATGTCTATTCATACAAATATTCCATCTGCTGGATTTTGTAAAAGAACAAGAAAAATTAAAATATCGCTTTTCATTATGCAATTTATTTACAGTATTTAATACTTGTTCACAAGTTTTCTTTTTAAAATTATTATGCACATATCTTTTTCTTAATGAATTTATAAGCGTTTTAGTAGACCCTGTTCTTTTATAAAAAATTTTATTGCATGATATGTACCTTATTCCTTCCATTTTTTAAAAGATATATAATATGCATGAATATTCAATTTTTTTTTTTTACATATTATATATGATGGATTGTATAATATAATAATAGTATCTTATACGTTAAAATACATACATATATATATATATATATATATATATATTTTTTTTTCTTTTTAAATAATGTTCAAATATGATATATTATATAATAATATTTGTTCTATTATTATACTAATATATTTAAACAAACTTTAAAATCTTAAAAAAAAAAAAAAAAAAAAAGTAATAAATTAAAAATAAAATGAACCTTTTGTATATATATATATATATATATATATATATATAATTGTTTATATAATATTCAAGTCTTATAGGAAAAATTAAAATTATTATATATTTCGGATTTTGTTCAAACGATATATGCAACATAAACAATATTTCATTATATAAAATATGTACATATATGTAATAAACATGTATAAAAGTTTTTACGTTTTTTTATATTTTCATACCTCTGAAGTGTAAAGAAAATATATATATTCATATATTTCGAGAGAAATGTTTTATTATTTAAAATGAATATAGATGTTCTTAAAAAAAAAAAAAAAAGCACACACGAAAAAAAATAAAAAAAAAATAAAAAAAAAATAAAAAAAAAATAAAATAAAATAAAATTTAATATAATATAATATAATATAATAACTTTTTTGTAATTAATCATCTTATTACATATGAAATTGCATACTTATATATAAAATAAAACACAAAATTAATTAAGACTAATATTTCATAATGAATATTATTATTTATTATAAATTAAATTTTTTTTTATTTTTTTTTTTTAAATAAATAAAAAAAAAAAAAAAAAAAATACCATTATATTTTATATTTTAATATACATATTATAATCAGATATATTTATCATATATTTGATTGAAATAATATAAAAGTATAAAAATATATTGCATGCTTATGTTTTGGTTGAGCTATGTAACTGTGTGTTGACTTTTTTTGAATGAAAAATTATTTTATTTTATTTAATTTTTTTTTTTTTTTTTTTTTTGCTCTTCAACATATTTTATTTAATATGGAAAATAAAATTTTGTAGAAATATTTATTTATTTTTTTATTCAAATTGATACGAACAGTGTATATTTTATAATATATAAAAAAATAATGGTTATGGACATACATAATATATTAATAATAATAATATGAGGTTTTATGAATTTTTATAGAAGAAAAAAAGTATAAATTTCTTTTTTTATGTATTTTCGGAAAAAAATATATATTTAAATATATTATATATATATATATATAAAGGATTATCAAAAAAACATATAAAATATTTTTTAAATATTTATTTTTAAATTTGATTTAATACGAATTAATATTTATATAAAATCTTTTTCTAATTCTTCGTATAATAGTTTTTTAAAATTATTAAGGAAAATAAAAATACTTTTATAATATTGTAATAAAATAAAAACTTAATATTATGTTTATATTATAATTGAACAAAATAAATATAAAAGAAAAAAATTGTATATAAGATTTTTATACTTTTAGTAATATTTCTTCATACTATTATTTTCTTTTTCTAATTATAAATTATATAATAACCACATGTTTTATTATTTTTAAATTCATAAAAAAAAAAAATAAATAAATAAATTTCAATATAACAACTATTTTTATAATAAAAATTTTCACGGTATGTTTTTTTTATTCTAGAAACTTTTTTTTTTTTTTTTTTTTTCTTAAACTTCAATTGAATAATAAGAGTAATTAAAAAAAAAAAAAAATTATTTTAAGTTCTACAATTATAAGGTATTATTTTTTTAAGAAAAGAATAAAAAATAATGATATTCATTTTATATGTATTATATTATATATATGTATATTATAAAAATAATACGCAACGGCGATAATAGTACAAATAATACAAGTGGAAATGCTAAAATAAGATATATTATTATTAATATATATATATATAATATTATTTATAACATACTGGTATTTTTTTTTATCTTGAATATTTATATAAAAAAAATTAAAATTCTTTCTCCTTTTTTTTATTTTTTCATTTAAATATATAATGATACAATAAACAAAAAAATACTACATTATATATATTTATAATATATACATATATATATATATATATAATTATTTAATAAATTCAAATCTATTAATGTTCAATTTTTAAAATATATTTTCAAATAAATTGAAAAATTTTGTATATTTTTTTTTTTTTTTTTTTCTATATTTTAAGAAAAAGAAAAAACATATAATTTAAATATTAGAAAGGGTATATTTCTTATAATGGGAAAAAAAGATAAAAAAAGTAAAGAAAAGAAAGAAAAGATAAAATTAAAAAAAGAAAAGCAGAAGCTTAAATCGTTGAAATCAAAGAAGAAAAAAAAGAATACATTAAGTGATGAAGATTTTGATACAATTTGTTTATATTATGAGAATTTAAATAAAAAAGATAAGTATGGGCATATCAATATAAATACAACTTCTAATAATACTTTTGTAGAATGTGAAAAACCAAGTCCTAGGTCAAATTGTTCTATAACTTTTATTAATGATGAAGAATTTATTTTATTTGGAGGTGAATATAATGATAATAATGAATTAATATCATATAATGATTTATTTAAATATAATATTGTAAAAAATAAATGGAAGTATTATTTTACTACGTCAAAAAAACCTAAACCTAGATGTTCTCATCAAACAGTTTATTTCAATAAAAAGTTATATATATTTGGTGGGGAATTATGTACAAATACTCAATTTTTTCATTATAATGATTTCTGGAGTTTTGATTTAAAAAATAATGTATTTGAAGAAATCGAAGCTAAAAATAAAAAAGATGATAATAAACCATCTCCCAGAAGTGGTCATCGTATGATTTTGTGGAAAAATTATATTTTAATGTTTGGAGGTTTTTTTGATAATGGAAGGTCTATAGAATATTTTAATGACTTATATATTTATATAATAAATTCAAATAAATGGATAAACTTAACGAACGTATATATGGATTCTTTATTCAAAAGATTGACTGAAAATAATTCATCAAATAATGATAATAATCATTCAGTTTCATCCGAAAAAAAAAAAGACTCAAATAAAGGAAAAAATTCACAAATTTTAAAAAGTAAGTTTTTTAAAAATTTTGATTTAGATTCCTTTATGCCCTCTAAAAGGTCAAGCGTCTGTTTATTCACAGATGTGAAATATCAAAAAATATATATATATGGTGGATATTCTCAAATAAAAAATACCGCTAGAAATGCTATAGGATTTTATTTTAATGATATGTGGATTTTAAATATAAATTATATGAATGAAGATAACATATCAGTAAATTTTAAAAAATTAAAAAAAAGTATTTTTCAACCATGTAAAAGGACTGGTTTTAGTACATGCATATATAAAAACTCTCTCATTTTATTTGGAGGTGTATATGATAAAAAGGTAGAAAATAATTCAAAAAAAATAGATAATCCAAATAATAATAACAATAATAATAATATGTTAGAGGAATCATTAAACTTAAAGTCCCTCTTTTTCAATGATCTTTATTTATTTGATATGAATAAAGAACATTGGTCCTACCTAAATCTAAAGGATAAAGAAGAAAGAAAAGAATTAAACAAAATATCTAAAGTAAATAAAAAAAATGATGAAAAATTAGAAGAAAATAAAATAGGTAACAATATTAAGAAAGATAAATTTCCACAAATGGAAGGAGAAATAAATTGTGAAGAGAATAATAATAATCATAATAATAATAAAACTCAATCGAAATATGAAGATACTTCAGATGGATATGTATCCAGTTATTTTTGTGATGATAATAACGAAGATTATTATTCTAATGTGTTTGTTTATTTTGATGAAAATGGAAAAAGACAAATTATAAAAATAGAAAAAGAGGAAAAAAATAAATCAAGTGATAATGGAAAGAAAGATTTTGATGATATGTTAAAAGTGAAGGAAAACAATGATTATTTGATTCAATCATTAGATGAGGAAAAAAATATAAATATAGATAAATTAATTGATAGTCATTCTGTTTTTCTTCAAGCAGAAGATATTACAACAAGGAATGGGAATAAAGTTACAAAAATTGTTGGAGATGAAAATGAACATTGTGAAAATATTTCTAACCTACCTTTAAATGAAACGATTCTTTATGTACCTTTAAATGATCCAACCAATTCTGAGAATTTTATGTATTCACAAGAATTAAATGACTCCAAAAATATGATTATAGTTGAACATATAAATGGTATTGAAAATGTAGATGAAGAAACATGTAAAGAGGATTCAATTGATGAAGATATAAAAGATGATAGTAATTCTGACTTGGAGAGTAATAAAGAAGAGAAGAAGAAAAAATTCGTAATAAGTGAGGAAGAACCTATTGGAAGAATTAATAGTCATATATTTGTTCTTAACAAAAATTTATATGTGTATGGTGGATTGTATGAATATAAGAATAATGAAATTATACTTAGTGATTACTGGAAAATTAATATATTCAAAAGAGAAAAATGGGAATTATTAGATAAAGGTAATTTAGATGATATTTATTTGGAGGAATCAGATATGAGTTCCACAATTTCAATTAATGATGACGATAAAGATGAGAAAGAAATAGAAGATTTAATTATTTGTAGTAAAATTAAAAAATTAGAAAAAAAAATAAAAGAGTTAGACAACGGATTAGCTTTAGATATTAAAGAGAATTTAAATGAATTCTTTTTAAGAACAAAAGACCATTGGTTAAAAGAATTAAATAAAATAAGTGAAACCAAAGAAAATAGAAAAGAAGCTTTTTTTTTATGTGAACAAAAATATAAAGTTATTAAAAAATATTATAATAAAATTCAAAAATATAAAGAATTATTAATGGAAGATGGTGACGAAAGAAGTATTAGTGAAACCAATTCAAGTGAACAAGAACAAAGTTATAATTAGTTATATATATATATAAATATATATACATATATTTTTTTTTTTTTGATGTATACATGTTTTTCTATATACAATAATATTAAAAGGTTTAAACAAAATATGCATATATTTATATTATATATATTTATATATGTTAATGTTTAAGTATATATATATATATATATATATATTTTATGTATAATGATGGAGAAAATGATATATTATGAACAGTTTTTCTTTATGATATATATATAGAAATTTTTTTTGGATATATTTGTTCAAATTAAAAATAACTAACATTTTAATTAAAAGAAAAACAAATCTTTTAGAGAAGGTTATTGTATCCTTCAATAAAATGGGAAAAGTGTCTTTTTAGAAAAAACATATTTAATAAAAAATATTAAAAAAAAAAAAAAAAATATATACGTAAATAAATAAATAAATATATATATATATATATATATATATATATATATATATATATATATATATATATGAAAAAATAAATAAAAGAAAAGAAAGGCAAATTTTTTATTCAGAATAATTAATAATATCAAAATATTAAGAATAAAATGGGAAAAATACAAACACATATATATATATATATATATATATATATATATATATATATTATATTTGTGTAATATCTTTTTCCAATAATATGAATTAATAATAAAGGCTTATTTACGATCATAATACATATAATCTAAGAAGAGAGCAAATGCTAAGAGCATCATTTTCCATTCAGGGTTTTGAACTTGTTCAAAGTCCAATGTATAATTATCAATATCACGTTTAACAAATTTGAGAAAAGGTACTTCTTTACGTAGGTGAGCAATTTTTTCTTTTGAATTTGCATCACGTAAAAAAAAGTTACTGTATTTAAATGGGCCCCATGGACAAGGGCATAAGATACTCATTTGGCAACAAGTATCATCCATATACATAATTTTATTATTAGAAGAATCAAATAAATTAAAATTATAAGAGCAACACTTATATGGAGTTTTAATAGTTCCAATAAGTTCTTTATTATTATTATTTGAAAAATCATACATTCTTATGGTAGGTCTATTAAAACATAGAAAAGTACAGGTACAATCTTTTTCCATTAAAATATCAGGTTTGCTTATTTCTTTTCCATATGATAATATTTTCATATTCATTGGAATACATATTTTAGGTAAACAATTCCTATAACAAAATTCAGATTTTTCACATGCTGTAAATTTCATAAGTTCAGTTGAAGCATCCAAAATTAAATATTTATTATTAAAATCTAATTTGAAACCCATAAAATAATCTGCTACAAATTCTCTATCATCAAATTGTTGCTTTATTTTACAAGTTTGCATAGGACTTAAAATACTCTTCCAATCATTTACAAACAACTGCATTTGTTGCTGAGGTGGAGGGACTATAGGGCTATGGTAATTCATATTGTACATATTAGGGTTACGATAACTGTAATTTATATTTGGTTGCATATGTATATTTTTCTCTTCCATTTTTTTCTTTTTTTGTAAAAATTAATATTTTATTAATGTATCTTCAACAAATGTAACAAAATAAATAAATAAATAAATAAATAAATAAATAAATACATACATATATATATATATATATATATTTACAGCACAAATCAATATATTTCTATAAGTATATTTTATATGTACTTATATATTTAATTTTCAAAGTATAAATAAATATACTTAATATGTACATTTTTTTTTATTTTCTATATACGTATATATAACATTTTAAATATATATATGTTCTTTTTTTCTCCCCAAATTTATTTAAGAAAAAAAAAAAAAAAAAAAAATATATATATATATATTTTTTTTATATTAAGCCAAATTTGTATTTATTTGGTTTTTTTATAAATTTTGAAAATATCATATTAAATTAAAATATATAAACGTTTTATTAAACATGTTTCTCATGCCAAAAAAAATAATAATAAATAAAATAAATAAATAAATGAATAATATTTGATGTAAATACGTTACGAGCACCTGGGAAATACCAAAAAAAAAAAAAAAAAAAAAATTGTTATATATTTAAATTTTATATAAAATTTGGTTAAAGAAATTGTATTTATCGTCTATATAAAATATTCTTAAAAAAAATATATATATTAAAATGTCTACATAAAATATAGTTCAAAATAAAATAAAAAAAAATTTGGTTACAAATGATTTTATTGAAAATATTTGTATATTTATAAATTTGAAATATGAAGAATGATGAAAAAGTAATGTTTTCCTTTATATATATATATATATATATATATATATTTTAAAATACAATATAATATACATGTAAAAAATATAAGTTTCTTTCTTGTAAAAAATATATATATATTTTTTTAATTTACATTTTATTGATTTTTAATAATCTTGATTTATCATTATTAATATTTAAAATAAATAAATTAAAAAACAAGCAAACATAAAAATATTGTAATATGTAATCTTATAGTTATTCATTATGTGTTTACAAAATGAATTAAAATATATTAGATTAATGCATATATCAAAAGGTTATTAAAAATTATGATTGTCCAAAAGGATATAATTAAAAAATGAAATAAATCAGTGGGTTAATAATTTTTTTTTTTTTTTTTTTTTTGTAGAAAATTTATACTACTTAAAAAAAACAAAAGAAAAAAAAGACAAATGTTATATGAAATAATATTATTATATATATATTTATATAATAGGGGATTATATTAAAACATGTATAAGATACAAAACTAATATGTTATTTTGAAAAGTAATATATATATATATATATATATATATATATATATATATATATATATTAGTGGTACAAGATTTTTTTTTTTTTTTTTAAATAACATTTATTTCAAATTATTTCATATATATAAATAAAAATTTGTTAGGATATATTTAGACATGCACATAAATGCACTTCATAATAAAAAAAAAAAAAAAAAAAAATTAATAAATTAATTAAATGTCTATAAAAAAATATGTACATGTGTATAGTACAAAACTTTTATTTTTTATACTTTTTATTATTTTCATTTTATATAAAACATATATTTATAAATATCATTTTGTTTAAATGTAGAAAGGTATATTAAAATGAAGTAAAAAAAAAAAAAAAAATTCGATGTAAATATTATTTTTGTTGGCTTCTCCAAAATATTTATTTTTTTTATTTTTTTTTTCTTCGAACAAATTATCTCTATTTATAAAGAATATAAATGATTAAAAAAAAAATATATAACATAATATATTGACGTATTATATATATGTACATTTCTCCTTTTATATATAAACTAAATATATATATATATATATATATATATATATATGTGCTGGTATAAATGAAATATATCCATAATTTATGATATAAAAGGAACAAATTTTGATTTACCTTTTTTTCATATATATAAGGGAAAATCATTTTATTATACATTTCTATACTCAATAATAAAAGAATATTACATGAACAAAAAATATAAAAAGAATAATAAATCATCTACATGTTCATATATATATATATATATATATATATATATATATATATATTTATATATTTATATAATGCTTTTAAAAAGGAACACAATACTCCCATAAAAATATATAGAACACAAATTGATATAAATATATATATATATATATATATACATATAATTAAAAAAAAAAATTACTGGATATTATTTAAATCTTTATTTTTTCTTTTGGCTGGAAAAATGGGAAAATTAATACAAACTTATTTGTTTTATATGATTCGGGTTATATAAATATTTACCCACAACAATTTATATACACCTATTCGGAAAATATATAAGTTGTAAATGTGATTATAAATAAACATATAACAATAAATATATATTTCGTTTTATAATAGAAGTAAATTATTTTTAAAGGGAAAAAAAAAAAAAATAATAAAATAAATAATAATAAATAAAAAAATGAAAAATTCTTAGTGTATTTTTTTTTTTTTCTTTTATATCTTCTTTGTTATTTGTTTAAAATTATTTTTTTTATTTTATTTATCCCTTGATATAATTTTTGCTTAGAAACAATATTATTATTAAGTAATATTAACATATTGGATTTAGCACAAATATATAATAATATTCTTGTGTTTAAACCTATGAAAATATAATATATATATATATATATCCTTATATATAATTATGAAATATGTTTAGTAAAAAGAAAAATGAGCATACTGAAAAGTTTCGGTTAATCATTTATAAGCTATATATTACTTTTTATGTTATCATTTTCTCATTATATATAATGGAATCATCTAAAGGTATTTTTACATAATTGAAGTGTAAATAAAATATACAGGGAGATTCTAAAAAAGAAGAAACTATTAATCACAATTATTTTTAAGTTATATATAAATAAGATTATTAAAAATTAAGCAATTATATAAATATATATTTTTTGGAAAATTATACTGATAATGGATATATAAACAGTTCAATGGAGAAAAAATAAAAATAATTATCAGAACCCAATTGAAAATGAATTAATATAAAAAGGGAGACTACCATTTTTATTTTTTTTTATCTTTTTTCATTTTTCTTTACACATATATATAATATTATATATTTGATATATGATTTAAAATTGCAACATAAAAAATATAATTATATTAAATATGTGTATACATCTCCAACATATAAATATTATTTTATTTTATTATTATTTTTTTTTTTTCATAATGCTTGAATAACCACCAAAATGAGCTATATAAAAAGACTGATTCTTTTTATGTTACTGTTTTATTCTCATGTAAAAATTAAAAAATTGTTTATTAAACTTTCTAATGTAAACATATTTTTTGCAGAAGCAAAGAAAAATGGAAAAAAGGAATTCTTTTTTTTTTTACTAAATATAAAAAAAAATAGCCAACAGAAAAAAAATTATCATATTACCAAAAGGAATACCATAAATAAAAGTGATTTTTTATATTCTTTTCTAAATGAAGAAGGGAATTCTTCAAACAAGGAATATAGAAATTTAAAAGATGAAGAAAAATATAATATCATACAAAATATAAAAAAATATTGTGAATGTACTAAAAAATATAAAAGGCTCCCAACACGAGAAGTAGTTATTGGAAATGTTAAAATTGGAGGAAATAATAAAATAGCTATTCAAACTATGGCTAGCTGTGATACAAGAAATGTAGAAGAATGTGTATATCAAATTAGAAAATGTAAAGATTTGGGTGCAGACATTGTAAGGCTGACTGTTCAAGGAGTTCAAGAAGCACAAGCTAGTTATCATATTAAAGAAAAATTATTATCTGAAAATGTAAATATCCCATTAGTAGCAGATATTCATTTTAATCCTAAAATAGCTTTAATGGCAGCTGATGTGTTTGAAAAAATTCGTGTGAATCCAGGAAATTATGTTGATGGAAGAAAAAAATGGATAGATAAAGTTTATAAAACTAAAGAAGAATTTGATGAAGGGAAATTATTTATAAAAGAAAAATTTGTACCATTAATTGAAAAATGTAAAAGATTAAATAGAGCAATAAGAATTGGAACAAATCATGGATCTCTTTCATCTCGAGTATTATCATATTATGGAGATACACCATTAGGTATGGTAGAATCGGCTTTTGAGTTTTCTGATTTATGTATTGAAAACAATTTTTACAATCTTGTTTTTTCTATGAAAGCTTCTAATGCTTATGTTATGATACAATCTTATAGATTATTAGTATCTAAACAATATGAAAGAAATATGATGTTCCCTATACATTTAGGAGTTACAGAAGCAGGATTTGGTGATAATGGACGAATAAAATCTTATTTAGGTATAGGGTCCTTATTATATGATGGTATAGGAGATACCATTCGTATATCTTTAACAGAAGATCCTTGGGAAGAGTTAATTCCTTGTAAAAAATTAATTGAAAATTTAAAGAAAAGAATATTTTATCATGAAAAATTTAAAGAAGATAATGAATTAAAAAATTATGAAATGGATATTAAAAACGTATTAAATTTTGAAGAAAATTATCGAAATTTTAATAATATAAAAAAAAGAAATGTAGAAAAAAATAATAATGTACTACATGAAGAATGCACTATAGGTAATGTAGTAACTATAAAAGAGTTAGAAGATTCTCTTCAAATTTTTAAAGATTTAAATTTAGAAGTCGATTCAAATGGAAATTTGAAAAAGGGAGCCAAAACAACTGATATGGTTATTATAAATGATTTCCATAATATAACAAATTTAGGAAAAAAAACTGTGGATAAATTAATGCAGGTAGGAATTAATATAGTAGTACAATATGAACCACATAATATGGAATTTATAGAAAAAATGGAACTAAATAATGATGATAATAATAATAATAATATATTATTTTATGTGGATATAAAAAATATTATAAACAGTTCAGAAAAAAATATTAAAATAAGTAATTCTAAAGGATATGGATTAATTTTAAACGGAAAAGAAGATATACAAACTATAAAAAAAATCAAAGAATTAAATCCTCGTCCTTTATTCATTCTCTTAAAATCAGATAACATATATGAACATGTATTAATAACCAGAAGAATAAATGAACTTTTACAATCCTTAAATATAAATATACCTTATATACATTATGTTAATATTAATTCAGACAATTATGATGATATATTAGTTAATTCAACTTTATATGCAGGAAGTTGTTTGATGGATTTAATGGGAGATGGTCTTATTGTTAACGTAACTAATGATGTTCTTACAAATAAAAAAAAGATAGAAACAAAATATGATGAAAAAGAAGAAGTAGAGGAAGAGGGAAAAAATAAAGATATTCATAGACTTTTGAGCAGAGTTGCATTAAATTCGTTTTTAACATTAAACATTCTACAAGATACAAGAATACGTTTATTTAAAACAGATTATATAGCTTGCCCATCTTGTGGAAGAACTTTATTTAATATACAAGAAACTACTAAAAAGATTATGAAATTAACAGGGCACTTAAAAGGCGTTAAAATTGCCGTCATGGGATGTATTGTTAATGGTATAGGAGAAATGGCAGATGCACATTTTGGTTATGTTGGTAGTGCACCTAAAAAAATTGATTTATATTATGGTAAAGAGTTAGTAGAAAGAAATATACCTGAGGAAGAAGCTTGTGATAAATTGATAGAATTAATTAAAAAACATAACAAATGGAAAGATCCATAAAATGAATATGGAAAAATATTTATTTATTTATTATATATATAATATAATATATTATAAAATTTTCGATGCATTTTTCCTTTTAAAAATTTATATTTTTATTTTATTTTATTTTATTTTTATTTTTTTGAAGTAATATTTATAATGCATACATAATATTAAAATGTGTATTATATAATAATATCATTTTATTGTTATTTTAAAAGACTAATACCAAGAACAATTTTTTAATAATCATTCTTACAATTTGTTAAATATATAAATATTTATATTTATTTATTTTTGGTATATGAAAAGTAAAATTATAATAATTTAAAAGTATTTACAAAATAAATAATATTATATATCTGTTTATATATATATATAAATGCAAAAATAGAAAAAAAAAAAAAAAATAAATAAAACAAACAAAATAACATATATCTATCTATCTATCTATATATATATATATATAGATATTGAATGAGAGAATAAAAAAAAAAGAAAAGGATATGAAAAATAAATGTTTAAACCAAAATATTAAAAGAAAAAAAAAATATATATACAAAAAATAAATGTTTAAATCAAAATATTGAAAAAAAAAAAAAGTTTTTTTATTTTAAGGATGAAATAACCATGATGTCATGATACCAAATGAAAAAAGAGCAACATATGTAAATGCAGCTGCTTTAGGAACATTTCTACTTGCTCGAACCTTAAATTTAAAAAATAAAAATAAAAAATAATTATTAACAAAAATATAAATATATAACAAATTAAGTAACATACATTTAATATATATAAAACTTCAATAATTAGACATCAAAGTATCTATATTTAAAAGGATTTACTAATATTCACTTAAAAAAAAAAAAAAAAAAACACACACACACACATATTATTTTCCATATATTTATTTATAAATTTACCCATAAATCCGCAAAATCATAATGTGGTAAATGCATACTTTGTTTACATCCACATAAAAGTCTATATCCACTTGTTTGAGGAATATACATCATTGGTTTAAATCCTTTAAAAAATAAAATTTTTAGTTAAAAAAGAAAAAAAAAAGAAAAAAGACAAGGATGTATACACATATATATATATATATATATATATATATGTGACAAAAAATAGAATTAAAATATAGTACATATATGTGAACATACATTAATATATATATATATATATATATATATATATAATATATTTGTCTTTTTATATTATTTTCTTATTTTACTTGTTCCTTTATGTGATCCATCACACCATGGTTGGGTTTTACTTGTTCCGCAAGAACAATACCAATAAACCTGTATTTTATATGAAAATAAATATGAATATCATTATTTAAGATAATGGTACGTTTTTTTTTTTTTAAGAATATGATTTTTTTTTTTATTTTTCCAAATAATATATTATGCATAGATATTCTTATGTATATTTTAAGTACATTATATTTGGCATACACACATATATATATGTGCATGTTATATGCTTCTTACTATATTTTATATTATACCTTTTTTTTTTCTACTTTCACAAGATATGGATCAACTAAATCTGTTTTTATTACTGGGTCATGAGGCCACCATTGTTGCCAACTCATTTTTTCTGCTTATATATATATGTATGTATTAATAAACATACAGTTTTTTATTTTTTTTAGGGGAGTTAAATTCTTTTATTCCTTTCTTATAAATTTTCCTTTTAATGTGTATTAAATTTTTCAAGTGATGTGCTTTTTATTTATACATATAAATATAAATATAAATATATATATATATATATATAATTATATTCTACATATTTTTTCAATAATTTTTTTTTTTTTTTTTTTTAAATATGATTTTCATGAGATAGTTTAAATTTTTATTATTTATAAGAATATGTAAATATATATAATATAATATGACTTTTAAAAAATACACATAATTTGTTAATTATTTTATTTATTCGAAGAATATAAAATTTTCATAAAATACATATTATATATATATGTATTATTGTATGTATGCATTTATATTATAATGAACAATTTAAATAATTTGAAAAATATTATGAATACAAATTATTTTTTTTTAAAATAAATGTTATTATGAAAAGGAAATAATTATGTACGTGAATATAAAAAAATAAATATATTATATATTCTACCTTAAATATATTTATACGCAAATATTTATTTAAAAGGATTGATGTATTTTTTAGAACTTTTCCTCATATATATTATATATATGTATATTTTTTTTAATATATTTTTTCTGTAAAAAACAAATTTGTATATAAATATATAATATTCTTAAGTTAATATTTACAAATCCTGAATATAAAAATATATTTCTGTTTCAAATAAATACATAAAAAAAAATATATATATAAACAAAATATAAAAAATAAAGCATTAATTACAATACAAAAAAAATAAAAAAAAATAAATAAAAACTTTAATTATATAACATATATAAAAAAAAAATATATATAATATATATATATATATATATATATGCTTCAAAAATTATTCGTTTTTTCCATTTAATTACTATAGGATATATATAAAAGCTTTAACAAAAAAAAAAAAAAAAAAAAGAAAAGAAATGAAAAAGAAAATTATATAAACAAAATGAAAAAAATAAAATACATACAAATAAATATATATATATATATTTATACATTATTGTCTACTTAATTCGTAGGCATAAATAGAAGTAATAGAAAAAATAAAAGAAAAAATACATATAATAACCAAAAACATTTGACCTATAAAAAGAAGATTTTTATAATTATAATATGAATTAAAATAGTTGATGGCAATATTTTTTAGGTATGGATTATTTCTAATATTTAATTTTATATTTTCATCACATATACATTTAACATCATTTATAAATGGATAATTATCAAAAAAATGGAAATTTTTATTTTTGTTTTTCATTGTATTATTATATAGGTTAATACAAAAAAGGATAATTCCATATAATAAAACAAAGATTCCTCCTGCTAATAACCCTGCAGCAAAATCAAAAGAATTTATATAATACGATGAATAATAAAAATATTTATAACGGAGTTTTCTTTTGATTATATTATATAAAGAATAAGCGAACATGAGTATGAAAGTAGACACATATTTTAGGACAAATAAAAAATTCATTCGGTTTAAAGAAAATAATTTAGCGCATAAAAAAAAATAATGAATCTCTTTTTTTTTATGATTTGGAGTATTAGAACAAAATACTAATTTATTAATAAATGATTCACTTAATGAATTTGTTATATTTTCATCAATAGCTTCAATTTTATTTTCATTATTCATTCCTATATTCATATCATTTAAATATTTTTCTTTTTCTAATTCATTTAAATCTGAATTGATAGCTGTTAATTGATCATCCATATTTTTATCAGTATTATTATTTCCTTTATTTATCATCATTTTAATATCTTCAGATGATTTTTTTTTTTCTTTTTTTCTTTCTTTGTCTTCTTCTTCTTCATCTCCATCTTGTATATAATTATTCATTTTATGTTTTTCTATATCATCAAAACTTTCTTTTATTTCACTTTCTCCATTATTACACATTTGTACAGATGATGTGTTAATTAAAAATTTGACAATTCTTTTCTTAAAATGAAATGGTACTAAGAGTAGAACAAACAAGAAACCTTGTGTAAAATGTCCAGCACTATAATATGATCTAAAAAGCACATTATTTCCTGATGTTAATTTTCCATCTTTCAAATATTTATATATTATTACTAAGTATATTAATATATGAACAATTAATAAAACTATTTCCCATCTTAAAAATGCATTTATGAATTTCCCATATTTACTTTTACATATAGTACATTTTTCTCCTTTCGTTTTATTCTCATTTTTAAATAATGCTTGTTTTATTTCAACATCTTCCATCTTCATTTGTTAAATAATCTCTTTTTATTACATAATAACAAAAACAATAATATATAGTGTCACATATATATATAATTTTTTTTTTAAAACATACTTTTAATAACAATATATAAACAATTCTTTATATATGGAACAACACATAAAAATATTTTAAATAATAAAATGTATACATGTATATATATATATATATATATATATATATATATATATATATATATATATATATTTATGTATTTTTAAATATAGTTCTCAATATAAATATATTAACATATATACATACAAATATTTATATATATATATATTATATATATATATTTTTTTTTTAACATGCATTATTTATTTTAGAAGTATATTAAAAAAAGTTAAAAAAAAAAATGAAAGAAAGAAGAAAAGGAAGAAAATTTTTAGCTAGCCGTACTGAACACCCAAGAAAAATGAAAAAAAAAAAAAAAAAAAAAAAAAAAGTGATTTTGTTTTCTTTACATTATTTTTAACTTACAGAAATGTATAAAATAACAAAAATTATTATGTAAAATATATAAAAGTTTATATACAAAAATATATAATAATTGGATGAAAATAGAAATATATTACTATATATATTTAAATATTCGATTATTATGTGGAACGAACAAAAAAAATAATAATAAAAGGTTATATTTATTAGACTTTTTAAGTCAATTTTTTTTATACATGTTTCATATAATTAAAAAAAAAAAAAAAAATAGTGAATTTATATAAATATATTTTATTTTGTTATAGTTAAAAAAAAAGGAATTTTTTTTTTTTCATATATTATTATAAATATAAATATATATATATATATATATATAATATATATATTATTATATCTATGTAATATATATTATATATTTCTTTATGCGTCATAAAAAAGGAGAGATATAAAGCAGAATTAAGACAAAATAATATTAATTTATAATAATATATTTATTATATAATTACGTATGAAATGATATATTATTTTATAGAAAATATGAAAAATGTAAGTTTTAATTCTACAAATAAAAATTATCATAAAAAAAAAAAAAAAAAAAATTCATTTTCCTTTTATATACATAAAAAATACATGAGAAAATAATAATAATAAAAAAAAAATATATATATATATATATATATATATATATGTACCATTTGCTCAAAAAATAAAACATCCTACTTTTAACACAAATGAAATAAGAACGTTTTTCATTATTTTATTTATTTTGTCTTCACATTTTTAATCATCTGCTATATCCAAAATCAATGCAACACCTGCTAAAATCCACTTTTCTGAACTTTCCTTGGTTTTTAACTTTATATTTGTTACATATGTAGGTCCTCTCGACAAGGTTTTGTATACAGGACATTCATATACGTCTGTATCTATTTTTCCCATGCTAACAATTGGTTTGCAGTGTATAACTGGCATTAAGAAATATTTTTGTTTTGAGGAAGAGTCACATAAGGTATTTTTTTCTACGTCATAATTTGCTCCATCTAAATATAAACCATAAATATAAGCACCTTCTTTAGGATATGAATGAATATTATTTAAAGATTTGTTGGTTACTTCAATTTGCATAATAATTTTATCTAATTCGCATTTTTCATTTCTCGATAAGATTTGTTTAATTGCACTAAAAAAACTGTTTGGATTAAATAATAAAGATATATTAAAAACTTTAGGTGTTAATAAAGGATCATTAAACCATTCGGTTAGAAAAGCAATTCTTTCTTTCAAATTATTAACCCAGGATGATAAATTTCGATTACTTGAATAAGAATTATTTTTCCATAATTCTGGTAATTTATCTTTATATAAAGCATTCATAAGAGATTCGATTTTACTTGTCATATTAATTTCACCTTTAATAGCTAAATTCAATTCTTTTAAAGAATTTTTCATAACATTAGTTAAAGAATTCATTAAAGTACATTCTTGAAATAGAAAATATTGTAAAGGAGTTATTTGATCATCTGGTATAGATTTCATAAGTTCTTCCACATTAAAAAAGATATTATCTATTTCACTTAATATTTCGGATAAAATATTCGATGTTTTATTTTCCATAGTTTCACCAGTTGTTAATTCTTCTACAAAGGTTGATGTTTCTTTAAGTTTTAATTTTAATATATTTTTTAACAATTTAATACTTTCATTTGTTCTAAAATTCATTTCTGCATGTTGATTTAAACCATATAAAATAGAAGATTCAAATATAATTTGTGTATCTATATATTTTAAAATTTTTTCATAAGAATAATTATTAGGACTAAATAATTGTATATTTTTAGAGAATGGTATTAATTGCATTCCTTCTAACGATTGTTCTTTCATAAAATAATTTAAATATGTTTTACATATCAACATATCTTTATCATTAACAATATGCCCACCATACATAATTTCACCAAAAATATATTTTAAATCATTCCATGGTACTTTTATAGAATTTTGATTATCTAAATAATTAAAAAGAACTTTTGCACTATCTCTTAAATCACTTAAACTAAATGGATACTTTATATTAAATCCTTGTGAACCGAACTTTGCTCTTTCAACAATTATAGAATGAAAATAACATAATGAAAACAAAATATTCTTGGTTCTTAAATCTTTTTCTTCATAATCATCTGGTGAAAAAAAGGTAAATGCTCTTTTTAAATTTTCTTTAAAACCTGTAGGAGCTTCATTCGTTAATTTAATAGATCTTTCTAATATACTGATAGGAATATTTGTTGTTATTTCCGACGTTAAAAAACATCTAAAATTTGGATGAGAACCTTCAGTAGCATATTTATCTATTACATTTTCTAGAATTAAATTAAATTTTGCCATTAAGTGTATATTTTCTAAAACAATCCAATGGCCTTCTTTATGTGATAACTCTAATTTTGATAAAGCAATTGATTCTTGTCCTTGTCCTAAGGAAACTACATGTAAATTTTGGTTTAAATAGAATTTATATTTTTTTCCTAATATTTCTACATATTTTATAAAATCAGAACCAGGTGTTAATATAAATAAAATTGGTGTAGAATTAACCATAAAATTATAGGAAGATTCTAATGTATCAACAAAAGAATTTTTTTTCTCCATAATTTCTTCACTGTTTGGTAAGATACTTTTAATATATTTTTCTAAAGTAACTGTTATTCTATCTGGTCGTAGGGATCTAATAATTAATAATTTTTTGAAAGAATAATTATTTAATTTTTTCCATTCTAAAGGTAATTTACATATTTCAGGTTGAATTTCTGAACACCACTGTTTAAATTTATGTTGTGCATCTATATGAATATTATTTGATAAATTTTCAAATTCTTTAAATTTGGATAATATTAAAATATTTTCCCAACAATCATCACTAAGCCATTCTTTTAATGGATTTTCTGTAACCCCTTTACCTCTTGGAGGTTTTAAAAGGAAATTTAGATAATCCATATTAAAATCTTTATCATAAATTTTTTTTTTTTCTAATAATTTAAATACAAATATACAATTAAATAAAAGTTTATCTTTTTCTAATAATCCTCTATTAATCCACGAATATATTGTTTTTCTAAAAGATATAATTAATTTATTCATATGTTCATCATACCCATTATTAATATTATTATTATTATTATCATTATTATTGTTATTAATTTCATCATTATCATTAAGATATATTTTAGAATCATAATATTTATCATCATGTTTTTGTAAATGTCTATGTTCACCATTATTATTATTATCATCATCATCATACATATTATTATTATTTGATATTTCACTATCTAATTTTTTATTAGACAACATTTTAATGCTATCATTATTAACAGCTTCAATAGATTTTAATAGTAGATTAATAAAAGAATCTAAAGAATATTGATACATATAATTAATATTATGCATAAGTATTAAAATAAAATAAACAATAGAAGCTTCATTAGCAAGAGTTCTATATAATTCTCTAGTTTTATTAATTTCATTTTCTGTATTAATTGAATCTGCAACTTGTTTTTGTATATTAATAGAAGTATCTTTTGTAGTTTTTAAGCTATTAATTAAAGAAATATTATCTATGATTGTTTTGGAATCAACAGTAGATAATTGATATAATATTTCATCTTCTAGATTATTTAATATTATTTTATATTCATTTCTATTTTTTACTAATATTTGTTTCTGTTTTTCTAATTCTGGTTTTTCTATATTTACAATTATAGCTAATATTTGTTCTTCTAATCCTTCACAAGTGACACTAAAATTAATTAAGGTACATTGGCTATTGACTTCAGGTTTAAAATGTGGATTACTTAGTTTAGTTTGTAATATGAGATTAAAAAAGTTAACTTTGTATAAATTTTCGCTAGAAAAAGCTTTATTCATATTTTGTGAGTTCTGTTTATGATAATTTTTATTTGAATCTCCTGGTTCATTACCATAATTATTTTGATTATCTATGGTAATATTGTTATTATCATTATTTGTATTGTTTGTTTGGGAGATACCACTATTATTGATAGTATTAGTAGTTGAAGTATTACTATTAATATTACTTTCAAAAAAAGACTTTATTTTATCAATTCTATTTATAGCATTAGGATAATTAAATAACATTTCTTCATTATCAATTTTTATATATATATCATTTCCCTTTTTAATAAATTCCCTATTTAATAATCCATCAATAACATTATCAATATCTTCACTAATATTTTCAATTATTAAATATCCTCCTTTTGATATAACATTTTTAATTTTTTTTATAAAATGTTCACAATTAAATTGAAGAACGGTAATGTTATTCCCTCCTTTGGCCTTGAGCCATTTTAATCCTTGTAACTGAGGATCAATTAATAATGGCCATCTATAACAAGTACTAACAATTAATGCATTTTCTATACTTATTATATCTTCAGGTAATTTTTCATTTTTCCAGGTTGCTATTTGTATATCTTGAACCATAATATCGATAGGAGATGTAATATTATTAATAAGAATATTACTGTTTTTTATATGTTCTAGCCATAAATGTTTCCATAATTTTATTCTGAAAGAACTTGAAAAAACTCCTAAATATGTTATAAATGAAGAAAGTAATAAACAGTCACCATATATAAATTTTTTATTAGAATTAATTATAGCAATTTCATCAGACCATCTTGAATATTCATCAGATAACATATTTACTAAATTTTCAGCTCTATTTAATTTGTCTTTTGATTCATTATATATTTTTATTACATTATTTTTTTCTTCATTGACTTCATTCATTTTTCTTCTTAATTTTTCAACGCTGTCTGTTAATTCTTTTACTTTATTTTCTAATTGATCTAATTTTTCTTGTGCTTTATTTTTATTGTTAGTTGCTTCTTGTAATTTATCCATTAAAGGTTTGACTTTTTTATATACTTCATTATATTTTACTATATTAACTAACCATAGAGCTAAATAGGCACAAGCTGAAGATTTGGTTTTCATCATCTCATAATTAAAGAATTTTTTTTGAATAAAAGGTGTTAATAAATTTACAGTTTCTTCATCCATATTTTCGGCATCGAATTTTTGTAACTTACTTAAAAATTGAGTAGGATTGTTCATAATTTTCTGAGCAAATTTCCAAGAATAATTTTTAATTTCTTTTAATGCAATTAAAACAGCATGTGTAACATCTAGACATTCTTTTGGAGGATTCTGTAAAGATTTTAATTCTTGAATAGCTGATTTAGTTATACAATTAACAGCATCTTTAGCTTTATTCATTATAGGTAAAGCTTCACTTAATTCCTTGTCTGCTTTCAATTGTATTTCAATGGCTTCTTTAGTAAATATTTCTGTTTTTTTTTTCTCTTCATTAACAATTTGTTGTTCTTTATTAGTTACTTCAGTTGCTTCTTTTACTTTATTTAATATTTCATTAACTTCAATTTTTTTCTCTTCTATGTTAGTAATTTTTATTTCGATTTCTTTTTGTAACAATTGAACATTTTCTCTAGTACTAGTTAGGGCTAATAATCCTTTATTTAATCTTTCTACAGATTTTTCAATTTCAAAATTTTTAACATTTAGCAAATTCTTATAAAAATAAATATATTCTAAAAAGGTTTTAGGAATAACATAATTATATCTATTTTTTTGTTCTAAATATTTTTTATTCATTTCATTAGTACTTGTATGAACATATGCCATATGTTCACAAATTTTTTTTTTCAGATCTTGTTTGATTTTTATATCACTTAAAAATTTATTGGACACATTAACAAGAGCTTCATATGGCCATGGTAAAAAATAAATAAAAGAAAAATTCGAAAGAAATGAAGGAAATTTAATTAATCGATCCCTGTATAAATTACTAATAGGTGAATGAGTGATAGCAATTTTTAAATTTGTTTTTATTTTATTAATATAATAATTAAAAACATCTTCATTACTTTCTCCTATATTTAAATATTTTATTTGATTACGTATAGAAGAAAAAATGCCTAAATATTCATCTTTTGTAAATAAATCATTACATAAACCTGTTGATGTTAAATCATTTATATAAGGAAGAAAAGAATCTAATATATCATTTTCTTTCAACAATAAGACATGTACATTTCCTGGTTTTATAGCACATTTTAAATGAAATTCTTGTAAATCTGATTTAAAATTATTAACATCATAATTATTATTTGTTGATATATTTAATAAATTTAAAGAATTAATAAATATACTTAATTTTATTAAAGATTGTTTTCCAGATCCTCCAAATCCAATCAACATTAAATGTGATATATTAAAATCAAGAATTCGACAAATTTTACATATTTGAATAATTGCATAATCAAATAAAACTAATGGTAATTCTACATGTGTAGTATTATATTCATTCAATTTTTCTGTTAATACTTCTTTTAATACATAAAATTTTTTTACATTTAGATACATCTTATCTAATCCATTTCTAATAGATATAAAAGATGTAAAAATATTTTTGTTTAAATCATATATTAAATTTTTTTCTTTTACCTTCACATTAATATTATTATTATTGTTGTAATTATCTGTGCTAATATTATTACTTTTTTTCATTTTCATAATATTTTCTTTATCATTTGAATTATTTAGATTATTTGACATGCCTAAATGAATTTTTTCAATTCCTCCCATATTAATACCATCACCATTACCATCAATATTATTATTATTATTATTATTATCATTTCTGCCAATTTTTAAGCTATTATCCATATTATTATTATATGTATCATTATCAACATTATCATTTTCATCAAATGTTAAAGACTCATTAGATTTAAGATCCTGTCCATATTCAACATTATGTGGCTCATTAGTACTATCAAACACATCTATATGTTTTTCAAAGTCTTCTTTAAAGAATGGGAAATATTGCTGAACTAATTTATTAAATATTTGAGTAAAAATATTTATATGATCATCAGATATTAACTTATTTATATATGCATGTTGCATTTCATGAAATACAATCATAAGAAATTTAAATTGATTATTATATATATCTGGATTAGTACATTTTATTATATTATAAAATATCGTATGTATATCATTCAAATTAAATAAATAATGAGGAGCTAGATTAGACAAATTAAATGATATATTTTCTGTTATATTAGTATATAAATCATAAGAAAATGATATAATATTATTTAATAAACTTTTTATAGAATCATCAAATTTAAGTAGATGTTGTTTTAATATTATTTTATATATATTTTCAAATGTTTTCATACTTATATCATCAATATTTATTATACTAAATTTATTTTGAATTCTTTTATCTATAAGTTTATTCGTATTATTATTAATAGTGCCTATAAAGGATATATCATGAATAAATTTCTTTTCATCTAAATTATCTCTATCATATATTAATTTATATGTTAATAATTGTCTTAAAAATTCTAATGTTTGTTGAGTATCACAATTGTCTTTGGCAGTTATATTTAAATCCTCTAGAAAAAATATATGTTTCTTTTGATTAGGAGGACCATATGTTCTTGTATTTCTTTTCTCCACATTATTTTCTATAATTTTTTGTAGTACGAATGAATTTGTATAATAATTTATACTTATAACTGTATGAGTAAACTTTTCAATATTCATATTTATATTATTCTTAATACATTTTGTTTTTCCTGTACCATTATTTCCATATACTAATATTGCTTGATTTCTTTCTAAACAATATTTTATCATTTTTTCAATTCTTATTAATTCTATGGTGTTTATATATATATCATCATAATTATTGGGTAACATATTTTCAATATAGTTATTAATTGTCTTTTTTTTCTTTTTCTTATTTTTCCTTAACTTTTTCTTTTTTTTTTCATCTAATTGGTCATTTGTATCATCCATATTGTCATTTGTATCATCCACATTGTCATTTGCATCATCCATATTGTCATTTGTATCATCCATATTGTCATTTGTTTCATCCATATTGTCATTTGTATCATCCATATTGTCATTTGTTTCATCCACATTGTCATCTTCATCACCTTCTAGTACCACTTCATTTTCATACCCCTTTTCCTCATTTTCCATCTCAGAAGTTTTCCATTTTAATTTCTGAAGAAATAAAATATCTTCATCTAAATATTCGCTCAAGTGCTTCCAATTATTTTCATATATATTATATATATAATTACAACAATAGTCATTCCCCATTTTTACCTTTAAATTACTTTTAATATTGTTACTAAATATATTTTTCGAATTCATAATTTTATCATCTATTATCAAATTGTTTATTACCCACATGTAAGAGTTCATAAAAAAACAATTATAATAATCTTTTAATATTTCATAATTATAATTAATTTTGTTTATAATATTTTTTTCTTCATTATTTATTAAATTTTTTGTATTAACTTTTATATCATCTACATTATTCATATTTTTTTGATGTTTTAATTTCGATTCATTATGGTTTGTTATTATTTTATCTTTGAAAGAATTTGTTTTTTTGTTTATTTTTTGAGATTCTTTTTCATGTTTTATATCTATATTATGAATATCATTTATTTCTTTTGTATCTTTATCTTTTGTTGTTTTATCTTTTCTTTTCATGTTGGAATTAGATAAATCTTCCCTATTATTTTCATTTTTCATAAAGGTTATTTCTTCATTTTGTTTGTTTTCAATTTTTTTGATGACTTCTTTAATATATTTTTCATATTTGTACAAGAAATAATCAATATAATTACATATGGATTTTACAATATCTAAGTTTGAAAGATCAAAAGCAAATTTACATTGTTTTCTTAACATGTCTATATTCTGTGAATAGAAAATATTGAAGAGATAATAAAATTCAGTCTTTGCAATATTATTATTTAACAAATTAATCCATGAACTTATAAATAATTTATAACTAATATCTCCTTTATTAATAAAAAGAACCCCACCTCTACTAACAGTAGCAGGTGATGCATATTTCATATTTGTGATTTCAAAAAATAAGTGCATTTCTTTGGTAAAAGGTATCCTTTCATTACTTACTAATGTTAATACTTTATTATCATCCATGACAGTATTCATACTTTCTATCCATTCAGCATCAATATTACCATCTAATAAAGTTATTTTATGTTTTATATTTTCATTATATGGACTAATATTTCTAGACATTTTTCTCATAATTGATGATAAAGCACCATCAATCCATTCATTGTTTTTTGTTAAATATCCATAAAGTTCATATGATTCAATAGATTTAGGATTTATAATTTCATATAAACATTTTTCATTTATTTTATTTAAACTTTTAATTAATATATCAATGACACTAGATTTTCCACACCCATCTTCTCCCAATATAAATACACAATGTCTTACATCCATTAAATCCTTCAATTGTTTAACTTTTAGTATGAAATTATCATCTATTTGTAAATTTGATTCTTTCAAACATATTTTTATAGCATCATCAAAATTGTGAATTATCATTTTTTTTTTTTCCTTCATAAATTTATTGTCTTTTAAATTATCTATTTTATTTGAATCTTTATCATATTCTTTATTATTTATAGAATTTTCATTATCATTTTTATTAGATATTATATGTTTTTTTCTTAATTCTTTTATATCACTATTTTCATTATCCGCTTCATCATATATTTGTATGTCCTTTTTAGTTTTATCTATTTGGGAAATTTCTTCACAAATATCATTTTCATAATGTGTCACTAAATTTTTGTTTGTTTCATAATTATCCTTATTAATTAATAAATCATTTTTGTTATCATTAGAATTTGTAAAATTTTGGGTGATGCTACTTTTATATTTATCCATATTATGATGAATATTTTTTTTCTTTTTATATAATTTTTTTTCATCATCCTGTATAATATAAGTTTGTGGTTCTTGTTTATGTTCTTCATCATTATCATTTTCTTTTTCTTGATCTTTTTCATCGAATATATTACAATTAACATTAGGAAAGAGATCATTAATTAAGCCTAAAAATATAGGTATATCTTCATATGTAATTTTAGGTATATTAAAATCTTTTAAAGCTTTCATTAAAATAACTTCTTCATCGAAGTTAGCATATTTTCTTTTTAAATTACCAGCTTGTATTAATACTACTTTAACGGCTCTTAACCCCCAATCATAATGAATATTTTTTTGTAACAATTCTTTACATAATTGATATAACTCAACAAATTTATAAGATAATTTATTTGCTTTAATAAATCCAAAAGACATTAACATATTTTCACAAATAAACTTTATATCAGGTACAATCATCGAACATGATCTAAATAAATTTTTTAAATTTTCAGGTAGTTCGGTTCTACCTGCATATCCAGGATTCATAGTTATAAAAAATCCACATGTTTTCTTTAATACTATTTCATCATCAATAAAATGAAACATAGTTTTTTTCTCTTTAATAGCATCAAATATACATTTTATTTGAGTACTAACAACTGATAATACTTCTATACTTATTCTATTAAATTCATCAAAGCATCCCCAAGCTCCCGTTTGAGATAAACCTATACATATTTGAGACATATTAAAATAATTCATTTGGTTACTACAATTAAATATAAATATAGCTATTCCAATGGCTTTAGATAAATCCTTTGTAGTTTCTGTTTTCCCAGTACCAGCTGGACCTGCGGGTGCACCTCCTAATATTAAATTTAATGCTTGTGTTAATGTGATATAACATTTATCTGTTAAAGGGGTTATTACTAATTTTCCTGAATTTCCTATATATTCATATAGATATTTCGTTTTAAAATCACATAATTTAATTTCACATGTGTAATTATTAATTTTTTTATCATAAACCCAATAATATTTTAATTGTGCTTGCCAATCAAAAGAAGTGCTATCTGAAATTTTTTTTTTTATAAATGATATAATAACATCTCTAGTATGTACATCTAATATAATTAAAGATAATAATTTCGTTCTTATATTATAATCATCTGTTTTTTCAACTAATTTTATTAATTTGTTAATTCTTTCAATTAATACTTTTTTATAATCTACAAAAGCTGATTCATTTCCATTTTCTAATTCATCAAAACATTTATTTATTTCTTCTGTTACAATAATTTGATTACAAGTACATACTACTTGACTAATATAATTTGTTATCATAGTTTCATCTCTATTCTGTTCATCTAAATTTTCTGAACATATTTTTGCATTTTCTAATATACTTCTAATTGTTACTTTTAAATGAGTTTCCAAATCTTTCAAATAATTTTCGACATTTCCTTTTAAAACCAGTTCGTTCAAAAATTCTAAATGTTCATTTTCGATACTATAAACACCTTTAGCTATGTAATCTTTGGGTTCAGACGTTTTGATATCTTTGCATTTTTTATTTTCACCGTGATATGTTTCGTCTTGCTCTTGCCCATAATATGAAGAGTCATTTGTGTTATCATTTGTATTACCATTTGTATTACCATTTGTATTACCATTTGTATTACCATTTGTATTATCATTTGTATTATCATTTGTATTATCATTTGTATCACCATTTATATCACCATTTATATCACCATTCATATCACCATTTATATCACCATTCATATCACCATTTATATCACCATTTATATCACCATTTATATCACCATTTATATCACCATTCATATCACCATTTATATCACCATTTATATCACCATTCATATCACCATTCATATCACCATTTATATCACCATTTGCGTTCACATTTTTTTGTTCCTCCTTTTGGGTTTTTCTTCTTTCCTCATTCTTTACCAAATCAATCTCTTTATTTTGTTCTTTTAGCTCGGACACCCCTTCCCTCTGAACAGCGTCCTCCTTAAATTGAATCGTTTTTATAGCATTAAATACATCATTTATGTAAGGGAGAATTTTGAAAGGGTTTTTTCCATTACTTAATATATCCAACAAAGCAATATTAGATAAGAAGTAAAAACGTGGGAAAGCTTTTTTCTTTTGATCTAAATAATCATTTAAAGCCTTTTCACACAATTCAATATTTTTAAAAAATTTGCTTAATAAATAAAATAAATCTTCATTAAGGCATACTTGTAAAACATTTTTTTGTTCTGCTGCACTATTGATGATTTCTTTATATTCATTTTCGATATTAAAAAACATTTTACTTTCCTCAGGAAGTTGTGAATGTATATCTTCTGAATTTAAATAGATAGGTTGTAGTCGTTCAAATTTATTCAGAAACTTTCTCCATATATTTATAACTTCATCAATTTTTTTTAAATTTTCTTGTGTATTTAATATAGTTTCTTGAATAAATAAAATAAATTTCTTTTGATTAATAAAGAACAAGATTTCAGAAGTATGTACATCAACAATTTCCAGAATCATATCCATATTAGTTATTTGTATATAATTATTTTTTTTTAAAAATTCAAAATTCATTTCTTTCCATATAACATTTATTTCTTTAATTTTATTTTCAATTTTTTGTTCTTTTTTAGCTTGTTCAATAACATCATGTACTGCATCTACATGTTTATATAATTTTAGATCAAAGAATCCTTGAAGAGTTAATTCTTTATATTTTATTTGTATATTTTTGTTAACAAAAATATTATTATTTGTTTCTTTTTCATTATCATATGTATTGACATTATCTATTTGTTCTTCTTTATTAAATGTATGAATACTCATAATAGATGTTTTATTATTAGATAATGGTGTATTTAATAAATCTGTATTATTAATATAATTGTTTTGATTATTATTATTTTCTTTTTTTTTTGTATACAAATTATTGATATTTCCAGATATGTTTATAATAATATTCCAATGTCTATCAAATATACATTCATTATTTAAATCAACCAATAAAGGTAATATAGAAGATAATTTTTTTAATTCTTTAATAATATATTCATATATAGATAAATGTTTTAAATCAAAAAAGTTTTTTCTAATATATAATGAAATAAAATCAATTAAATAAATATTACTATTAACATCAATATTTTTCCATAATTTCTTTTTTTCTTCTTCTATAAAAAATATTATACTATTTACTAAATCCCATAAATGTTTAAGATCTGTTAATTTAATATCAATTTGATCTAATTCATCAAAAATAGTAATATCAATTTCAAATAAAATTTCTAATTCATTATGATATTTTTGTTTATCTTTATAAATTTGAAAACTTTTTCTGAATTCATTAATTTTTTCATATGGAAAATTATATATGTCTTTAGGTGTACTTGGTATATTTTTAAAAATATGTTTTTTAAGTTTAGTTAATTCCTCTTTAAAATCTTTTATTTCTAATTTAATATTTTTTATTTCATTATTTTTATATTTCAATATTTTCTCTTTTATATCATTATATTGTATTTCTACTTTCTCTTTATTCTTTTCAATATTATCTAATATATCATTATATTTTATAATTATATCTAATTCTTTTAAATTTTCCATAATTTCTTTAATCTTTTGAAAAATTAATGGGATAATTTTTCTGCTTAATTTTACGCTTCTTAAATTTCTCATTAGATTGTAAAATATGTCTTTCTTTTTGTTTATATTTGATACATTTGTCTTTTCTTTTTTTTTCTCTTCATTCTTATGAATATTCTTGGTTTTATATCGACTCGATTCGTAATAAATATTATTATTATCATCATCATTATCAATCATTTGATTATTATTATACCCATCATGATCATTATTATTATCCACATCATTATCATTATTATCATCATCATCAATAATTTGATTATCATCATCATCATCATCAATCATTTGATTATTATTATTATCATCATCATCATCATCATTCATTTGATTATTATTATTATTATTATTATTATCATCATCAATCATTTGATTATTATTATTATCATCATCATTCATTCGATTATTATTATCCATTTTAGAAATATCCGTATTGTCAATGCTTCCCTTCTTAAGTCTAACATTCTTATCTCCTTTTTGAAGACCAGTATAGGTCTCCCCTTTTTCCAATATTCCCTTTTTTGAATCTCCTTTTTTACTAAAAAAATCTACTATACTTATTTGCTTCAAATTGTTTATAACATTTTCATAAAACGAATTAATAGAATATACTACATCTTTTACAAAATTTTGAAGATATTCACTATATAGAGATATATTTTTTTTAGTAAAATTTATTAACTTTTCTACAAAATTCTCAGAATAAAATAAAATAAAATTTATAGGCTCATATGTTTTTAAATGATAGAATTTGTTAAGGTCTTGTTTTAAGGTTAATATTAATTTCTTATATGCTAATACATTTGGAAATAAATAAGGTATATTAATATTAATTAATTTTAAAGAGTCCTGAAAATTATTATTATATTCAAAATAAGTAGGATATAATTGTATTTCATTTTTTTTTTTAAAAGAGAGAAATTCCTTCTTAATATCAATTTTCCATATATGTTCATATTTTGTTAAACTAAGTAAATATTCATAACTTTTTTTAATAGTACTTTGAAAAAAATTTTCTATTTTATTTTTATTATAATGAATACTTAAACTTAATAAAATCTCATTCAAATAATCACCACTTTTTATATCTATTCTTCTAATACCTGAACATAGATTCATAAAATCATCTATCCATTTATAAAAAATTGTTTCTATACAAAATGTTTTTTTACTTGTTAATTTCAAATCTAAATTAAGTTTATTTTCTATAAAATTAATTCTTATAATAAATAATTGTTCATCTCTTTTTGTACATTTCATAACATCATATAAATTATTAAATAAAAAATTGGTTAATTGTATTAATTTATCTATAATTATATTATTTAAAAATTTTAAATAATTTTTCCACATTATGTTATTTTTCTTTATTTTTAAAACATCATATGACTGCTTAATATTCATATTGATATTTTTAAAATCATCATTTAATTTCCCTTTTAATATAGACATATTATTCTTATAATTATTTAAGTAAGTATATATATCTTCATTCTTTTTCCGTTTTTCAATAATAGATTTCTTAACCCAGTTAGTGGTTACATTTAATATAGATACAATATTATTATGAAGAGTAGAAATGTTATTATATATATCAGACATATCTTTATCAACACTTTCAATATATTCATATATATTATCATCTGACCATTTTAATTCTTTTACACCTCTTAATAATCTATTCTTTACATTATTCATTTTTTCTTCAAATAATTCTTTTTCAACATCTAGTGTTTTAGTTAAAACACTATTATATTTTTTAGTAATATTATTTAATATGTTAATAAATTTCTTAAATGTATTTGCTTTATTATAAATATATAAACAATCTTCATTTACACTTAAATTATTTAAGAAAAAATTCTTTATATTATTAATGAACATAAAAATATAAGGATGGAAATTTACATAAAATAAATCATTCCTTTTTTTGAATATATATTCATTCAAAAAATTATTAACAACATCAATAGTTTCTTTAAACCACTCTTTGCTTACATCATTTATATATTTACTAATTTTCTCATTTATATTTTTATATAACGTTTTAATTTCTTCAGTTTTCTCATTTTCAAATTTTAACACTTTTATTATTTTCTTTAAGGGGAAATATTGTTGCTCAATTCTTTTTAATAGCGATGTAAATAAATTTATAACTTCACAAAATAAAGGAGAATTCTTATTTATGTTTAAACTTTTCAGGTTATCTTCAAACATTTCTTCCATTTCTCTTTCCATTTTATCTATCTCTAGTTTGTTCTCCATTTGCTTATTTATATTTATATTATTGGTTGGGGCTGAGGCTTTTACATCCTGGATAGTATCATCTGTAATGTTGATGTTGGTTGTATGTTCATCTTCAATATTGTTACTTATTATATTCTCACCTGTATTATTCTTTCTGGTTATATGCTCATCTTCAATATTGTTACTTACAACATTTCCTATCCCGTCAAGGTCACATTGTCCCTGTTGAAATTTATTCTCTAAAAACATTTTCTTGTTATTTTCTATAATTGTTTTATTTTTTATAAATAAGTTATCTACCAATATAAACTCCTTTTTTAGATCTTGACATAAAAGAGACGCATGTCTTATCAACTCTACCTCGATAACATGTATATCTCTTAATATTAAAAACGAATTTAATAACTTGATATTTTTTTTTAAATCGTTATCAAAAGAATATACAAAAACACATATTAATCTTTTGTTTAATTCTTTGACTCTAGATTCAAAAATATTATATTTGTTTATAAAAATATGTTCATGTTCATTTAAAATTTCATGATTAATATCTAAAAAGCTTTCGTTTATTATATTAAAATCATTAGATATGTTATGTATTTCTTCTGTGAGGTTTTTTCCTTTTTCTCCTGGAATTTCAATTTTTTCAAGTTTCATATACGTTTGATAAATTTTTAAATATTCAATAAGTATTTTTAATTTATACATGTATAAACTGATGGATGGGAAATAGCTATATTCTTCTTCTAATTCATTCTTTATATTATCTTCTTGATTTAAGGTTTCTTCGTTTTTGTTTCCATTTTGGTAAGATGATATTATATCTATATCTATATCTATATTTTTTTTTTTTTTTTTTTCAGGTGACATACTAATATCTACCTCGTTTCCTTTTTCAGATGTTCCTTGTATCTGTGTTTGTCTTTGAATTACATATGTATTATGCTCATGTAAGGATTGAAGTTTTTCATTTTTACTCTTATACATTTTAAAGATATATAAAAAGTTAAGTAAAAAATTCAGAGTATCATATAATTTAATTTTTAAAACATCAACACAATTATATATAGAATTAATAATTTCTGGAGTATTCAAGTTCTGGTTACATGAATTAATTAAGACTTTAGATAAGAAATTAAATACAAATTTACAATTTTTTATCAAATAATTAGACTTATCTATAGATATGGATAAGGAATGTATTATAGGTGTAATATATATATTTTTTTTTTCTATATCATCATCTTTATTAAATTCTAATTTTTGTAAAAAGTGTACTACTGGTTTTAAATGAGTATAAAGATCTAATATTTCCATTCTATGTTCAGATATTTCTTTTTTTATATTTTCTATAATATTTTTATAACTAGAATTTTTTTTTTTTTCTAAAATTATATTTATTATTTCTTGAAAACTATCCTTATCTATTTCATTATATAAATAATTAATATCTTCACTTTTGTTTTTTAGACATTTTAAAAATTCATAACAATTTATATATTCTTTTTTCTTATAATTCATAAAATTACGTAATATTATATGATAACATTTAATAAAATGTATTAAATATTCTTCGATTGTGTTAACATTCTCTTCTTTTATTTCTAAAGGAGCATAAGGTAATGTAAGTTTTTCTTCGGTTTCACCATATATGATTCTTAAATTAAGTAAAAAATTATTAAACTTTTTTTTCATCTCTTTTAAAAGAGAAGATGAATTTATATCTTCATTTTTATTCATAAAATTAGAAAAAAAAATTTCTAAAAAATTTCTTATAACATTTTCAGCATCATTATTCATTTCTAAATATAATATATTACTTTGTGGGGTCTTATATATAATTAAAAATTTCTCATTTTTTCGTTTTTTATATAGATCTAATATACAATTATATATCTTTATACAATCTTTCTCATTAAAGATAAATAAACATTCTTCATTCTTTTCATAAAAGTCGTTTAATAATTTAATTGTATTTTCGTCTTTCTTAATATTATTTATAACTTCTTCTTTAGCAAGCCCATGAATATTAAAAAATTCTAAGGCGCTTGTTAAAACTTCTTCAACCTTAGGATTATACGATCCATTTTCTTCATTTACATCATTCTTTTTGCTCATTATTGGAAAACATAATATCTAAAAGGGAAATATATCAAGTTGACAGTACAAGGAAGAAACAAGGTTGGCGTAAGCCAAGGGATAAATAAAATCACAAAATGAAATGTGTATATAATCTTATGTATACAAGTTATTTATATATTTTTTTTTCTATAAAACCTTTAATGTATATATAGATCTAGAGATATAATTTTTTTTTTTTTTTTTTTTTTTTTTGTCCATTGAATTAAATGGCTCTCTTACGATATATATATTAATTTATATATTTCGCCTATTTTTACATATTAAAAAAATATATAGTATAATATATAGAACTTCTTAATGTCTTTTTTGCAATGTATAAATAATTATATATATATATATATATTTTTATATATAAAATGTAAAGTCTCAATGATATGTCTATTTTTTATATGAAATAATAGAAGAATCACCTACCATATAAATATAAATATATATATATATATATATATATATATATATATATATATGTATATATTTTTTTATCTTTTCTCCTTTTTTTAACATTTCAGATGTGCACATTTTCCGAACCAGTAAATATCATGGCTATTTATTTTATAGCGAAGTCATTTTTTTTACTATATATAAATAATATAATATATACTATTTAGAAATGAAAAAAAAGCTAGAAATCCAAGTCATATAATACGAAGACATAAGAGAATATAGTAATAATATATATATATTATTATTATTATAAAATAAATCATTCAATTTTTTATTTTTTTTTTTATAATATTTATTAGGAACAGAAAAATTCTTTCCTTGTAGGAAAATATAATTATGTTCATAAATGAGCACTTTATATTATGATTATACAAATACCTTAGAAAATAAAAATTTCATATATAATAACATAAAACATTTGTTATGAGCATTAAATTATTCAGTAATTTTATATTTCCATAGTCATATCTTTGAACACTTAATTTTTAAGGAAAATATAAGCGGAAGTTACATTTGATATAATAATAAATCTTATATATATTTTATTTATTTATTTATTTATT
>LT969559.1:881358-894663 GCA_900097035.1 Plasmodium blacklocki (nom. inval.)
AAATATAAATATAAATATAAATATATATATATATATATATGTATGTATGTATGCATGCATAGGATAACTTTTTTGTATCCTTACTATATACACACATTTGTATTTACCCACATTTACAGATATACGTGGAAAGTCCAAAAAATATCACATAATGCATGAGAATACAATGTATTTGTTCATTTAAGAATATTTGAAAAGTTGTAAAAATATCCACGTGAAATATTTGTATAAAATATAAATCGGAATAGTACCAACCATTATAATATAATAATATAAAGCATAAGGATGCATATTGAAAAAAAAAAACATGGTTGAAAATAAAATAATAAATATGGAAAAAATAATTAAACATATTCCATAAAATGCATACATAGATTTGTCTACATGTTTTTCATTCTGATGTGATAAAATAATTCTTCTTTCAAAAAGTATTTTGAAATTCCTTTTTTTAGCTTTCTGTTTTTGTGTGATCATTTTTTTTTTTTTTTTTTTTTAAAGTATATAAATATTATTATTTTTTTTATTTAAATAAATTTTTTTCAAATATTGTATATATGTTTTCACGCTTTTCCTTTTTCTGCATTTCAAAATAAAATAATAAAATAACAAAAAAGGATGTATAAATTTTTTGTTTTATTCTTAAAGTGCTCAAATGTATTTTTTCCTTTATCAACGTTAGTGGAAAATAAAATTTAACATGATCATTTTATAAATGCATAAATATGTTTAATATATAGTAAATAGATACATACATGAATACATAGGTTTATACATTTATACATATATTACAATTTGTTGACTTACATCTTTCGGGTTTGTGTTAAAATTTTTATTATTAACTTTTTTATTCTTTAACTGTTTATTTTGATTGTTTCCTTTTCTATCCAAATTTATTTCAAATCTCATTTGCTTCCTCCTTTCTTGCTCTCTTTCCCTTTGATATTCATACACAAGCTGGCTATTTTCTTCTTTAAAAAATAAAAAAATGGATGAATAAAACAATTTATATGTGATATAAGGATATATAATTGTATATTTTATATTATTATTTAAAAAAAAAATAATAAAACTTTATTGAAAAAGGGAAATAATAAATTATGATGACAAATAAAAAAAAAAAAAAAAAATATATATATATATATATATATAATATAAATAAATATAAATAAATAACTAAATATATATATATTTATATATATATATATATATATACATATACATATAAACCCTTATTTATTTTATACATTTCCCATTTGACATGAAATTACCTGTGTATTTTGTAAGTGTTGTAATATATGAATAAATTTTATTTTCTAATAGTTGTAACTTTTTCATTATTTCATTTGTATTGATAATATCATAAGAAAATTGTGTACAGATAAAATCAATTTTATTATTTATATTAATGAATGATATATGATCTGTTTTATTTTTCATAAGGATTTCATATTCGATAATTTTATTATTATGTTCATTAATAAAATTATTAATATTTTGAATTTTTTTATCTATTTCTTTGTATTTTATATCATATGTTTTTTTTTTATCTTCATATTTCTTTTCATATTCTTCTAATTCATACTCAGCATTTTGAGTATCGTCAATTAATTGTAAATGTTTTTCTTCCAATAAATTAAAATTGTCTATTAATAATTGAGAATTATTAATATATTTTTTCATTTTTATGGAAAAATTTGTGTCTTCTTCTTTTATGTTTTCATTCATATTGTTAATTTTGGATTGTTCGTTTTGATCATCATCATTATCATCATTATCATCAATATTTTTTTTTTTATTTTCACTGGACTCTATATCATCACTTTTTTCACAATTCGCTAATTTGTTTAGAAAAAATTTATATTTATCTAGTTCTTTTATTTTTTCTTCTTTTTTTTCTAGTTCCACTTCTAATTTACTTATTTCAATGTTCAGGGATTGTACTTGATTTTTTTTTTTTTTTTTCCTGGAGCTAATATCTTCAAATTTCTGAAATAGCAAAATGGATCAGATGAATACACCGACATGTGCACGTATGTATATATATAAATATATATATATGTGCGTTGTGTTTTTTCTTTTTTTTTTTTTTTCTCCCCTTTGCCTTACTTTGATTAGATCCTCGGTTTTTTTAAAGTTCTCTATTAACAATTCTTGCATATGTGCTGCTTCTTTAATCATATTTTTATTTAAGCTGTTTATAGTTTTTTCTTTTTTACTAGTATATTTATATATATCATCAAGTTTTTTTTTTTTATTATACATTAGTGTCTTTGTAATAATTATATCTTTTTCTAAATTAATAAAATCTCTTATATTATTTTTATTTTTTTTTGAAGATCTCTTATTTTCAAATATTTTTTTTTTCTTTCTTTTTATTTTCTTTTCATATTTGATATCACTACTCTTTATATCTTTAAATACTTCTTGTTTTTTTTTCTTTTCTTTCTTTTCTTTTATTTTTTGTATATCCATACTTTCCTGAAGGTTAAGTACTTGCTTTATATTTTCACTATATAGAATAAAATATGAAATAGTAACAGCGGAGAAATGTCTATATATATATATATGTATATGTGTTTACACAAATATAATTTACTTGTCATATTATTTTCATATTTTTCATTTTTTTATTTTTGAAATACTTTGTATCAGATTTATTCTCTGAACTTACATCAGACGGGATCATTAAACTAGTATAATTATATGCTCGAATTTCTTGTGTTTCGTTTTTAATATTATCTATTTCTTCATCTACAAAAAATGAATAAGTGATGATATGTTAAATATTAAGTATTTGTAATTCTTTCTTTGGATACATACATATATATATATATATATATATATATATATATGAATAACCATTTTCGCTTGTTATTAATTTTTCTTTTTCTATAATCTTCAAAATAAAAAAAAATATACATACACATATATATATATATATATATATATTTTTATGAAATAATTTGTCTGTACGTCTCTCTTTTTTATTATATATTACTCTCTTTTTAGATTCTTCAATAAAATTCTCTAGATTCTACAAAATGAGAAAGAAAAAAAAATGTTCACAAAATACTTGTTTTTTTCATAAAATGATTTAATTTAATAATTATTTTTTAAAATAATGTAATATAAATTTTAACATTATAAAAATCATCTTCACTCATTGTCTGAATAATGTTTTTCTGTTTGTCCGTTTTTAAGGTGATATAAAGAAAATGAAAATGGATTATTGATTTAAGAGATGATGTAGTGCCCTTTATGTTGTTATCTTTATGTAAACATGAAATAAATAAATACATACATATATATATATATATATACTTAATATTTGAATGCTTTTTAGGTTATTTATTTTTTCCTTTTTATTCTCATATATATATATATATATATATATATATATATATATATTTATATTTAAATATTTTTATATTTTTATATTTTTTTTTTACAAAAAACATCTTTACATTTTTTATCTTCATATTATATATTAACAATTTGATAAAATAAATATAAAAAGACAAAGACATATATAATCATTGTGGATCAAAAAAAAAAAAAATATATATATATATAATATATATATATATATATATATATATATATATATATATATATATTTAGTTATGATGTTAATAGTTATTAACCTTTCTAATTATATAATATACGTTCATATTTATAACCTAGACATATATATATATATATAGATATATAGATATATAGATATATAATTGAATATAATTTTATTTTTTACGAAAAGAAAAAAATAGGACAAAAGAGTGAGAATTCTAACAATTGAAATAAAAGGAAAAAAAAAAAAAAAATACAAAAAAAAAATATATATATATATATATATATATATACAAAGAGAATTTAAAAATAAGAAATAAGGAAAATTGTTAATTATCTCACAGTTTAATGATACATTTTGAACTATATCAAAATAATAATATAAAATAATAATAAATATATTTATATATATATATATATATATATATAATATCCAGGGAATTATCTCTTTTTTTTGATATCGAGATAATAGGGTATAGTAAAATTAAGGTGCTTTTGTAAAAAAAAAAAAAAAATGTAAGCATAAAAAGAATGCACATAAATATAAATACAATATAATATAATATAATATAATATATATACACATACATACATATATTATATATATATATATATATATATATATTCCTTTTTGTATTTATTTTTCTACACATCCTGTGCGCTTTAGAAGGACGTACGATGAGCTTTGAAGATAAAAATTTTTCTTTTAGTGGTCAAAAAAAAGAGAAAGGAGTTTCTCGTTATAATGAAGAATTAATAAAATGCGAATCGAGCGATAAATGCGAATATAAAACAAAAATAAAAGTAAAGATAGGAAATAATCAAAGGATATTATTATTATTAAGACATTTGAATGAAGAATATTATTTAATATTACATCAACATAAATTAATTATAGGTTATCCTATGATATATAGAAAGATTGCACCTGAAAGATCCACATATCATTATAAAGCATTTTATGAAAAGGGTGATGATACTTATGAAAACCAGAATAGAAGAGGTAAAGATAGATGTGAAGGATATAAATTTAATAATCAAGATAGATTAAGTATACCAACATTTGAAGATTTCAATGATAAAACATTTTCTATATGTTGTTCATGTGTAGATACACCTTTAACATTTGAAACTAGTAGTAATATATATGGTGGTTTACCAAGAAATATGAGATTGCATTGTATTAATGATAATGAAACTAATAGAAAATTATATAAAGAAAGAATTGTAGCTGTAAAAAAAAGTATACGACATCTTTTACCATTTTATGCTATATTTCGTTTTATGAGTGATGTTAAAATATTTATTATATTTCATATAAATATAATAAAAAAAGAAAAAGATTTTTCTACTTATTATAAATTATATGAAGAAAAAAAAAATAATTTAAATAATATTATATCATTTAGATATGTATTAGATGACTCAAGAAAAGAAATCAAATTATTTGATGAAAAAACATTTAATATAAGTTCTTCTTCATCTGCTTTTGACAATATTAATATACCAAGTATATATAATAATTATTTATTATATCCATTTTATCCTGATGAATTATATAATATAAAATATGATACACTGGAATATGGATGTTCATATAATAAAGCTTTAAAATTTGAATGTATTGAAAATGATGAAAAAAAATGTGAATATACAGATTCTACTTGTTTAAAAAAATCTATATTAATACCTATTACATATGTGTCTGATAAAAAAGATGTTTGTGGATTGATAGGTTATAATGATGTATCAATATGGAAAAATGAAAACTGTTTAGAAAATATAAAATGTATTAAAAACACAGTTGAATCATATTTAAATACAGCTCAAGAAATTACCAAAGGTAATGAAGAAATCGTAACAAAATTACCTATAATTAATGGGAAATATCCTCATTATATTTTTAAAAAAAAAAATTATGATATAAAATCCTCAATTAATAAAAGATCTGTTGAATTCTTTACAGATACAAATGTAAATCATTATATAGCATATGAATATTATAAGGAGGATCGTACAGAGTTTATATTAACTATTATAAATGAAAAAAATAATAATCACCAAGAAACTCAAAGTCTTGAAATGGAAAAGCCAGAAATAAAAAATACAGATAATATGAGTGATACAAATAATGCTTATTATTATAATGATTATCAGAATCATAACCAGCATGATGACATTAATAATCATAATAATATACATAGAATTAATTCTGAAAGAAATAAGAATCATTATAATACATCTTCCTATTTTCATACGATATATAAAACATTTAGCGATCATATAAAAGGAACTAATGGAAATATATATGATGATGAAAAAAAAAATTTATATGATGGAACTGTTTTTTATATAGAAACATTAAATGAATTAAGAATTATAAATATATTATTTTCAGATTCATGCAATGAATTACATACTGATACTTGTGGAGTACTTGTACATATTTGGAATCCATCTAAAGAATCTATCAAAGGTAGATTAAAATTACAATGTTTTATAAACAAACAAGATAAATATACTGATGAAAAAAATCTTGTGTATGAACAAGGAGTTTATCATTTTTTATTTTTTTTTAAAGTACCTTTAGAAACATTTTTATCATTCAGAAATTGTACTGTACACGCATATGGAGCTTTCCAATTATATGATATGCAAACATATATTAATTATAAAAAAAGTTTCTTTAGAAAGTTTTTTTATCATCAACCTAAAGAAATTAATGGTATTGAATTATATGCTCAAGGTATAAAGAAATTTATTTGTTGTCAAGAAGATATTCATATATGTAAAATTAAAAATATACCTGAATGTAATACAAAAGAATCTCTTAATCTAATAAGTGTATTTATTTCTATACTTATTCTATCTCTTATTATTGTTATATATTTCACTGGAAATAAAAAAAAAAAAAATACAAATCCACAAGAAAATGTTGAAAGTACCCAAAATGTTTCTCTCAACCAAAACGGACCATCATAAACTTTTAAAAGAGAAAGAAATATATATATATATATATATATATATCTTAATAATATCGCCACGTTGTCTGTTCCTATAATATATACAAACATATATATATATATATATATCAAGGAAGGGATAAGAGAATGACATAACAATATATATGCATATATTTGTACACATTTTTTTAAATATAAATATATAAATATATATATATATATATATATATATATATATATTAATTTATTTATTTATTTATTTTCCTTTGTTTATGTGTCTTTTTTTTTTTACACTTCTCCAACTTCTATATGAATCAAAAAAAAAAAAAAATATATATACATATATATCATATAATGATAATATTTTGTTTTATTTTAATTTTATAAAATATATAAACACAACATATTTATATATATATATATTATATATTTTTACATTTATGATTGCTTCAATTTCTTATTTAAACCTTCATACCAACACATGCATAAAAGAAATAAAAAATAACAAAACCTCAAATATATATACATATATAATAATTTGAACTGTTAAAATATTTATTAAATAAAGAAAAAAAATTACATGTTGTATAAAAGTATAATATTTAAAAAATATGCATGCATATAACTTCTCTCCACACACAATGATCTCTTTTTTTAAAATATAGAGAGGGTTCTAAAAATATATAATTAAATAAATAAACACATACATACATACATACATATATACATACGCATATATATATATATATATATATATATATATATATTTTATTTTATTTTTTTTTGTAACCAAAATGATTTAAAATTAAATGCTAATTTTTTTGGTTTTCATTTTTTTTGTTCACAAAAAAAAAAACGAAAAAAGAAAATTTTTTTGAAAAAATAATGAATGAAGATAGTAAATGTACATTCAGTTCTATGACAGATGATGTTGATTTTGATGTTGATGATGATGATTCCTCTATTAGGAATCAGAAAATTTTAGAGAAAGGAGGATTATATGAAGAGAAGGAAAGTGCAAAAAATTGGTTTGCAGTTGAGAATATAAAATTACGAAATAAATTAAAAAAAATCAAATACAAATATGAAAAATTACAAAGAAACCTGAATATGAAGTAAGAAGAAAATAAATAAAAAAAAATAAAAATAAAATAAAAATAAAAATAAAAAAAAAATAAAAATAAATGAATGGATGTAATTTTATATAGTTATTATATATATATTAAACAATTTATATTACAATATATATGTATATATGTATATATATATATATATATATATATATATATATATATATATATATATGTATGTATTTATGTATGTATGCATTTATATATGTGTGTTACACCTTTTCTTCTACATATCAGATACCAGCTACTGAAAAACAAACAAGACAACTTGCGCAATGAAAACTTGTATCTAGAAATTGATAAACTCCTAAAGAAAAGGAGGAAAGGAAAAACATACAAAAATTCATATATTCAAACAGATATAACTTTTTTAAACAATCGATTTATAACATGGGATAGTTATTTTGAAGATAGGGAAATTCAAAAATGTTCCAGTGATGGGGATATAGAAATATTAAAAAAAAGAAGGTTATCAAAAAATATTAGTACAATTAAATTTACTAATTCTTTCGAATATATAACTAAAAAATTTAATATTAATGAGAGATATAAGAAAAAAAAAGAGAAAAAAATTTTATATCATACTCCAGATGGGAATAAGGATTATTATATGTCTATAAAAGACATGAATAATAGTAACAATAATAATAATAATAATATATTTAATCATGTTGAAGAATACATTAACAAAAGAAATGCTTTCATTAATAAAAATCATATAATACATAAAAATCAATTTTTATATAACTTTAATACAAATGATGATATAATTTATATAAAACAAATAACAGAAAATCATTCTAATAACCTTAAAGACATAAAATTAAAAAATAATGTACATACCAATTATAATCAATTAAAAGGAACTATTCATTATTATATGGATAATACAGATTATCAAAATGAACAAATTAATCAAATAAATAATACTTTATATAATAAACAATATAAGTTAATAAAAAGTAATAATAATGTTGGTATATCTGAAAATATTGAGAAGGATAAAAAATATATAAAAGATCAACATAATAATCATTTTATAACCAATCAGGTTAATATAAATTCAGATACTATAACAAACAAACAAACTAAAAAAGAAGAAGAAAATATTACCAAAAAAAAAAATAAAATAAAAAAAAATAAATTTCTTAATCAATTTAATAGAACAAATTTACATAATCATCATAACTTAAGTTGTGATCAATTCAATATAAAAAAAAAAAAACAGACATATAAAGATGTACTTTTAAAAAATATTAAAATGAAAATGAACCAAACTTATAATAATATTGTAAAAGTAGATGGAAATTATTCAAATCAAATAAACCAAATACAATGTATTAAAAGAATTCCTGAAAAATTTCAAGGAGAAAATATTAAACATTCATACAGTACATTCGAATTTTTAAAAAATTGCGACAAACAAAATGAAACAAATAATAATCATAGTATAGATAATGTTGATCATCAAATGAACAACCAAAATTGTTTAACCGCAAACAAAATATTATCAAGGGAAAATAAAAAAAAAGGTCTTTTTAATAATCAAAAGCTTTTCAGTGAAAATATATATCTCAATCAAAATGTATTACAATCACAATTAAGGAATCAACAGGAAGAAGAAAAGTATCCATATGGAGATAAAGAAGAAAAGTGTCCATATGGAGATAAAGAAGAAAAGTATCCATATGGAGATAAAGAAGAAAAGTGTCCATATGGAGATAAAGAAGAAAAGTGTCCATATGGAGATAAAGAAGAAAAGTGTCCATATGGAGATAAAGAAGAAAAGTATCCATATGATGATAAGGAAGACCAAAGTGCTCTCCTGACAAATAAAATAAAACAAACAAATAACCAAATAACACCTCATATTAAAAATGTAAAGAAAAATAAAAGAAAAAAAGCCAATGGCATTACTAATATTAACAAAAAGGATCTCAATTTTAATGAAAATATAAATAATACTTCTTATCATAATTCGTTTAATATAGATGATTCAGATATTATTTTGAATGAAAACAATTTTGTTTTTAATAATATTGATAAGAGTATTGAAGATATAAAAAAAATTTCCTTACAGTACAAAAAAAAGGCATTCCTTTTCTACTTATAAGAAAACATATATAATATCTAAGGTAAGTTGTATTATCTTTCTTATGTACACCTCACAAGTATATTTAATTTTTTTCCATCAAAATATTTTAAATACTTTTTAAAAAATGAAAAAAGTTTATTACATCATATAAAATATAAAACATTCATAAATAAATAAAATAAATAAATAAAAAAAAAAAAAAAAAAAAAAAAATGTTTTCATAAAAACTAGAGAAAAAAATTGTATCTACATATAATAATGTATTATTTATTATTGTTCTTATTATATATGACATATATAAAATATTAAATTAGTTTATTTGTTAAAAAAGTTATAATTCATACAAAAATATTTTTGGTTATAACAATCTAAAATAAAAACATATATTTGCCCCTACACAATTATGGTATTTAATAAAATATGGATATGAATATATATAAACACACCTACATACACAACGTAAATACATTGCATATATAATATATATATATATATATATTTTTTTTTTTTTTTTTTTTTTTTTTTTTTTTTTTTTTTTCCTTTTGTATATTCAATTAATTCTTCATCCTTTTAATCTTCCACTTCATCGTTTATCGATTCATTAGAATCATTAATATTCAAATTATTTTCTTGCAACAGTTCATTTTTTCTAATCCTGGACATTGACTCTTCAGATTTGTTTCCTTTCTTAACATATAACAATTCATTACTATTACTATACAAATTATTATTAATATAGTTACTATCTCTATCGTTTTTATTAAAAGATGCTTTTTTTGCATAAAAAAATTCTATGAATACTCTTTCATCTTCTACTACATTATTATTATTATCATCATCATCATTATTATTATGGTTGTTTTCGTCAATACCTTTAATTTGCATCTTATCTTTCCATTGCTGATAAATGTCCCTCAAACCTTCATAATTATTCATTTTTACAGTATTATTAACCTTGCCCTTAGTTCTACTATTATTGCTATTCGTTTTATTATTAGTAGTACTTTTATTATTTGTACCATCCATTATAATAACAAATTTAGATACATATTCCCATGAAGCTTGAATTAACTTTTCTCTACATTCAACATCTTTACATATACTACAAAATTTATCAATATATTTTCCAATAAAAATTATAAATTCCTCAATCTTTTCAAATATTTCAGGTGATAATATTTTTGTAATGGATTTATTATTATTCATATTTTCATCCTTCTCATATGAATTCGTAGTTGTTACATCACTTGTTGTTTTTCCTCCTCTTCTTCCTCCTTCCATTTTCTTATAATCCATATCTCTTCTTGTACTTGTTCTTGTACTTGTTCGTGTACCTGTTCGTGTTCTTCTTCCTCTTCCTGATAATAATAAATCTTCTTGTTGTTCCTGTTCAAGAACCACTTGTGAATGATTTTCCTCTTCATTCACTTGATTCGCATTTTCTACAGATAATAATATTACCTTCTTTATTAATTTCAATAATTTTTTATATTTTTTAATACATTTCTTTACCAACTTCTTTATATAATGTTGTTGTTGTTCATAATACATATGATTTATATTCAAATTTTTTATTTTATCAAATATTTCATTCTCATCAACTATCTTTCTTCTTTTTCTTTTTCTCTTATTTTTTTTCTCTTTTAATTTCTTTTTCTTCTTATACTTTTTACTACGTTTTTTACGTTCCAAATTATCTCCATCTTCATATTTATATTCATCATTTGCACCAACACTTAACGTATCTAACATTTCATTATCTTTAATATATTTATTATTACTATTATAATACCTACTGTTTCTTCGTCTTTTCCTTTTTCCAGTTTCTTCCTCTTTGTCATCTTCTCCACTTTCTTCATCATCGTCATCATCATCGTCATCGTCATCATCATCTTCATCATCATCTTCATCGTCATCATCATCGTCTTCGTCCTCATCCTCCTCCTCTTCGTCATATTCATCTTCTTTACTTCTTATACTTTTATCTTCAGTAGATGATGAAGAATCAGATGATTCAATACACACCATGGATTCATTCTTTGCATTTTTCAATATTGTAGACTTAGCTTTCCTTTTTTCAATTACAGGAAATCTTAATGGTAAACGTTGTAAGTTGGGATCTATTTCATCATCATCATAGTTATCGTCATCATCAACATCATCATTATATTCATTATCATTAAACTTTGTTCCTCCTTCATCATCTTCTTCCTTTTCATTATTATCATAATTATAATAATCATATTCATTATTCAATTTATTATTTCCACGTTTCCTTTTTGATTCTTTATCATCTTTTAATACATCAACATTCGCATGTTTTTTTTTCTTACTTTTTTTAGAATTATAATGTTGATTATGATGATGTTTATTGTTTTCATTGCTTTTTTGTCGTTCTTTTAATTCATTATCTTCTCGTGTATCCATAAAATCATCTTCTCCTTCTACTTCTTCATTTAGCTCATCTACAAAATTTTCGTTTACGGTTCCTCCAACAATATTGCTCGATGTTATACCTGATGCCGTTCCTCTTTTTATATAACCTCTTCTCTTCCTAATAGCACTAGCATTATTCTTGTCTACTAACAAATGAGTAAATTTCATGCGTTCACCACTTCTTCTGCTATAATGAATACCTTTTCTATTACTACTAAGTCTACTTGTAGTATTGCTATTATTACTGTTGTTCCCCTTATCTACCTTTATCAAGACGCCGCTTTTTAGATGACCCTTGCTTAACGATTCGTTATATTCAACATCAACATCAACATCCATATCTGCATCTACATCCCTATTATTATTATTATTATTATTATTATTATCATTATTATTATTATTATTACTGTTAGTATTATATTTTCGCTTTTCCTTTTTTATACTACCATCCATTGTAACACCTTCCACATTAGCACTATTTTTATTTTTCGTTCTACGACGCTTTCTACCACCACTTTGTTCATTCCCTTTATTATTATACACCTCCTCTATCATTCTTAATATTCTTACACATCTCATTTTAACCTTGTCACATTTTATATTTTTCATATGACTAAGATTCAAATGTACATCTGCACATATTTCATTAAATGATCCAAAACCATATACATATATTCCTCTAATTAAATTTTCATCATCTGTTCTTGTCCATGATTTTACATCTTTTGATGTCAAATCTCTTATATGTTTAAATATTGAATCAGGAAGTTTCAATTTTAAATAATCGTTTGAAGAATCAATCATTACATCTACAGGGATATTATTATTATTATTATTTTCTACTATTTCATTATTCTTAACATTTCCATCTTCATTTTTTTCATCCTTTTGGGCTTTTTCTTTTTCGTTATTCTTTCCATTCTCATCTTCTCCTGTACTTTCATCACATTTTTTTAGTGGTAACTTAAAACTATACTCATTGTCATTATTTTGTTCTTTAATGAAATTATGTAAAGCTTCAAATAATTTTAGTCGTTGGCATAAATCTAAAGCATTTGCTCTATTTGTTCCTATAAAAAAAGTGTATGCATCTATTTTCTTCCCTTTATCTATC
>LT969559.1:896092-926092 GCA_900097035.1 Plasmodium blacklocki (nom. inval.)
ACCTTGTAATGCATTCAATTCAGAATTCAAACTTAATTCTTTATTTGCATTATTTGCATTTTCATTAATTTCTGCTTCTTCCAAAATTTTATCTAAATCAACATCTACCCCTTTTATCGCATTTTTGTCCTCATCCAATTTTTGAGGTGAATATTTCGAACTGTTTTTCTCCCATAATTTCTGAGCACCAAACTTTAATATTTTGGATAATTCTTCTCTTGTAAAACCATTCGATGAACCACCAGTCTCCCCACCTACATAATTCACATTGTCATTTTGTTTCTTGTTTAAACCTTGAACAACCAACGTATCTAACACCATTTTTACTTTTGCTCTTTCTAATATAGTTTGTTCAATCGAATCTTTTGTTACTAAACGATATATTTGGACTGTCTTCGTTTGACCTATACGATGTGCCCTTGCTCCTGCTTGTAAATCATTTTGAGGATTCCAATCGGAATCATAAATAATAACAGTATCAGCAGATGTCAAATTAATACCTAAACCACCAGCTTTCGTTGATAATAAGAAAACAAAATCATCTGAATTCTTACTATTAAAATGGTTCATTGCCTTTTTTCTCATTTCTTTGGTCATCGTACCATCCAATCGTTGATGTTTAAATCCTCTTAAAGTTAAATACTCACTTAAAATATTTAACATTTTCACCATTTGAGAAAAAATTAATACACGATTTCCTCTTTCCTTTAATCTTATTAATAACTTTTCTAATAAACAAATTTTTCCACTGGAATATACTAAACGCTCTTTATATTCATCCTTATCTAATGGTTCAGCACATAAAAATGGATGATTACATACCTTCTTTAATTCCATACATATATTCTGTAATGAATTTTTTGCACCCCCTGAAGCTTTCGCTAGTTGTTCGTAATTTTTGGTCAAAATGTTCTTATAATATTCAATCTGTATAGGGGATAATTCAACTCTTAATATACGTTCTACTTTATTTGGAAGCGATTTTTCCACATCTTTCTTTACTCTTCTTAATATAACCTCATGTAATTCATGTTGTAATTGTATTAATTGTTTTTGTTTAGCTTCACCAATCAAACTTGTATTTTCAATTTCATTATATTTCTTTTGAAAGGTTTCATAGTAAGTGTATTGTTGTGGATTTAAGAAATGTAACAAGGTCCATAATTCTTCTAAGTTATTGTGTAAGGGTGTACCACTTAATAATAATTTAGATTCTGCCATAAATTGTTTTAATTCAATAAATCTTTTTGATTGTCTATTTTTTAATTGATGGGCTTCATCAACTACCATTAATTGCCATGGCATTTTTTTCAATAACTCTACATCACTAACACTATTTAATATAGATGGTGTAGTGATACATACATCAAATTTGTAACGATATCCTTTATTTGGGACATATACCTTTTTTAATTCATGAGTTCTAATTAATTCTCTACTCACAGCATTTCCATGATAACATACTACATTTGCTTGGGGTAACCAACTTTTAAACTCATTTAACCAATTATCAACAGTTGACTGTGGTACTATAACTAAATATGGACCAATCAATTTTTCTTTATATAACATATGACCAACTACTGCAATGGTTTGGACTGTTTTACCTAAACCCATTTCATCAGCTAAAAGTACACTCAAATTTCTTTTCATTCTACTTACAATCCAATTTAATCCTGTTAATTGATAAGCTCTTAACTTTTTTTCATTTAAATAAAATGGAGTTTCATGATAAGGATCAAACTTAGTAACACTTAATGGTCCTCTATTCCATACACTAGCCATAGCTTTCATACCATATATTTTACTTTCCCTATCAAAATATTCTTCAATTAATTTCCCAAACCCATGATCAATTAATGTCTGTTTCGTTTCTTCGGTACATTGGTCATAGGCACAACTAGTCCATTTTACTAAAAATACTTGCTCATTTGTAATATCACTAATTTTGTGCATAACTATTCTCTCTGCTTGGATAGCATCCATTTCGATCTGCTTTTTAATCTCAGAATATATCTTTTCTTGTTCTATTTCATCAGCTGTCATAAACTTTCTCTTTTGAAATGATTGCCTTATCTTTTTAATATAATTGTCTACTTTCTTTATACCATGGAAATTTTTCAAATAATCGTAAGTACAAAAAAAGTTATGAATATGAGATTTGTCTATCCATTTTATTAAAAATTCTACTTCATTGATATCTTCAATATCTTCTTCTTCGCAAAATTCATCAACTGCATTTGCATCATCGTTATCTGCATTATTATTATTCGTTTGTTTGTTAGAATCGACGTTCATCACCTCATCCTTATTATTATTTTCATTATTAGATAAATCTTCACTTTTTATATTTTCATTTTTTATAGTTTCATTTTTTAAAGTTTCATCCTGAACAACCTCTTCATCATTCTCATCATTATTATTATTAACCTTTCCAATATTTGCACTATCGTCATATCCATCAATATTTTCCTTATCATTACTATTTGAGTTCTTCTCTTTTTCCTTCAACTTATTCTTCTTATTTATATATAAATATGGATTATTACATATACTATTTATCTTATCATAATCCAATATCTTTCTATGATGCAATACTCGATCAATTCCTCCCATACTCTGCTTTTCTTGTCGCAATAAAAATTTCTCTTCATCAACTCTTTTATCTTCCTCATCGGTCTCAAAATAATTATCTTCCATTTGAGCATAATTATGTACCTTCCTTCTCTGTCTTAAATTAGTTCGGCCTCCTTCAATCGTTCCAATATTTGGAGATACAAATATGTCATATTTTTCATTCTTTCGAACCTTCTCATTATATTTATCTTCGGCAGTTTCATAATAATAAGATGATTTTCTTGTACTACTTTTGGTGGTTGTGGATTTTTTCACATACGTATTCACATACAAATCATTATCATCATGATTTCCATGATTTACTAAATCACCATTATTATCCATAATAAAGTCATCACCTATTTTTCCTGCAACACCTTTTTTTAATTTTTCTTCTCCATCTTGTAAACCATTTATTGTTGTTGTTGTTCCTGCTATTGAACTTTTTGTTTTTTTCTTTTTCTGAGATGTCGACTTCTTACCTTTGCTAGATGATAACGCTTGTTGTTGTTGTTGTTGTTGTTGTTTAGCTCCTAACGAACCTTTTCTTGAATATTTCATATTATTTTTATCATCCGTATTATTATACATCATTCCATATAAATTCTCATTATTATTCATATACTGCTGATCATTAAAATAATTATTATTACTCAAACCCATATTCCCTGGAAGAAATTTTGAATTATTCAATAATCTCATATTCATGTCATTCATACATGAACGACCATTTAAATAACCCATGTTATTAAAATTGCTCATATTCATAAGGTTACTTAAATTATTATTACCTGTACCACCACCACTCATAAGTGATTCATTATAATTTTTTAGATTTTCCATACTTTTGTATGCATTATATCTATTAAGTCCTACTCCAATATTATTCATATTATTATTGTTATCATTATTATTATATGCATTTAATAAATTAAAATTGTTCATATTATTATATAACATACTACTACTACTACTACTATTATTATTATTATTATTCATATCACCCATATTATTAAACATGGACATACTTGAAAAATTATTATTACTATTATTATTATTTAAGTGATTGTTCAACATATTTCTATTAAGCATATTAAAGGAACCCATATTATTATTATTATTATTATACATATCCACATTCATTGGATATTTTAAATTATAATTCGAATATAAATTATATGGATTAGATGTTGTTCCACCAATATTATTATTTGATAAATTATTCATAATATTATCATTTTTTGATACATTGGCTGAATTGTCTTTCATCATTTCAATACTTCCTTTATTCATTCCATACTTATTATTATTATTATTATCGTCCATGTCATTATTTTTATATGTTTTGAATATCAAGGACTCAGCATTATTCCCTATTATCCCTTTGGTATTAAAACTCTCTCCTCTTTTTTTTCTCAATTTAGAATCTCCAATATTATTATTATCATTATTCATCATATTTGAAGTACCATTTTTTTCATTATCTCCATTACCTTCCTCTTTTCCCTTTTTATCCTTATTATTTAAGTTATCATTCAAAGCTGATGAGTTATCATATGCTTGATAATCATTAACGTTATTATTATAACCCACTTTATTATATACATTCATATATCTCATATTATTATCTATTATACTATTTGTCTTTTCAAAAGATGTACTATTTCTATATGATGCAATATTACATACACTGCTTATACCTTTAACATTCATACTAGGGTTGGAAATAAAACTACCCACACCTTTACTATTATTATTATTATTATTATTATTAAAAACACTATTAGAATTTATATTATTCGAATTTATTGAGTTACTATTATTATTACCACTAACATTATTCATATTGTTAATATTTCTATTATTTAGGTTGATAGTACTTTGTAAGGATTTCATTAGTTGGTGTGATGATGTATTATCTAAACTTCCTCCTCCAGTCTTGTTCAACAAACTCATCGTTTTGCTATTATTTTCTGCACCCATATTATTATTAAAATTATTACTTAATGATGCATTGTTCATCATATTATTTGTATTGGAATTTAATCCCATTACTGATGATGCACCATAATATGAACTACTACTATTATTATTATTATTACTGTTATTATTATTATTATTACTACTATTATTATTACTACTATTACTATTATTATTATTATTATTATTCATATATGGATAAAAATTTCCGGGCATATTAAACGAATTGGAATTATTTCTCATTAACATATCATTCCTTTGATAATTCATATTATTATTCATATAACTATTTTGCTTCATATTATTTCCTTTCATATCATTATTATTATTATTATTATTATTATTCTGCAATGCAGATTTGATATTAGTCATATGCATGTTTGTCTGATTCATATCTTGATGAGAATAATTATTATTATTTAATGAATTATACCTATTCATAGAATTATTCATCAAGTGATTCATAGACATATTATTCATGTTATATGAAGATAATAAAGATTTTTGATATGAATTATGTAAACCACCTCCACAGTTTTTATTCATTCCCATTTGTGGTCTCATAGATATATTTTGATCATTATTCAATAAACTATTTGTTATACTAATTGAAGCATTATCATTATTAATATTAGAATTATAATTCTTATCTTTTGATATATTCATATTATTTGTATTATTTAAATAGGTTGAAGAACATGTACTGTTCTTATTATTATTTACCTGACCCATAAAATTGGATGTCAGGTTCTTTTTCATTATTGAATTCTCTGATTCATTATTTTTGTTATCAGTAGTAAAATGAGGCACCGCCTCTCTCATATTAGTATTATTATTCATTGTAACTAAATTAATGTTAATATTTATGTACTTCTCATTTATTGTTTTATTTTAGACATACCCTTTTTAAAGTCCTCCTTATTTAATTATGTCTTTATCTTTTATATTACTTTTATTTATTATATTAATATAATTATCTTATATTAAAAAAAATTATATAAAATATTTTCTGTAGAAATTATTATTATTATATAACTTTTATTTTTATATTATTCAAAATATATAATCATTGTGATCAATACTATTAGAACATATTTATTAATTCTTATATATATATATATATATATTATATATAAATCAGCAATATGATGATAAATATATATAAATGAAAAAAAAAAAAAATAAACAAATAATATATTCTGTCCAACTTATTTCATATATATACAATTACTTCAGGACTTTTACCATTAAATAAATAAATATATATATATATATATATATATATATATATATTTTTGTATCTTGTTTATAAAATGTTGTACTTTGTTTTCTTGATAACATTTATTATAAACTTAATAAACTTGAGTATAAAAAATCAGCTTGTTCACTTTTTTTTTTTTTTTTTAAATATATACACTTATAATACTATTTTTAACTTGTGTCTTGTACAATATTTATATATATATATATATATATATATATTAATGTTTTAAATTATCATTTAGATAAATTCCTTTCGTCATTTAAAATATTCATATCAATATTTTATTCCAAATGCTATAAAACACAAAAATAAAAAAAATAAATGATATATATATATAATATAGATAAAGCGTACTTTATTTTTTATATATCATATTATGCATGATAAATAAAGAAGTATATACATGTATAATATAATACACTATATAACATACATCACGTTTTTTAGTTTTATTCTATAACTACATAAAATATTAAAACAAAAATAAAAATCAAGATAATATATATATATATATATATATATATATATATATAATATGCTTTTATATTTTAACATTCTTTTTCTTTATTTTTTTTTATTATCATATATGTATATATATTATTAAATCTAAATATGAAAAAAAAAATAATAATAATAAAAAGAAAAAATAGCTTATGTATTATGTTGATGTATGTTACATATTTTTCATACAATGAATAATTGTAAATATATATAAAACTCTTACATTCTCTTATAACTGACAATATATATATATATATAATACACATCTAATAATAAAAAAAATTATTCTGAATATTAATTATATTTGAATTAATTTATTATTAAATAAAAAATATATATACATTTAAATATATATTTATAACACATTGGTGTAAAAAAAAAAAAAAAAAAAAAAAAAAAAAAGATCATATATTAATCATACATTTGTATTTTAGATTATATAATATTCTTTAGAATAAAAATATAAATTTTAATAATATACATATATATATTAGATAAGTTTATATATATATATATATATATATATATAAATATATTCATATAAAATATAATAATTTAAATAAATATATAATAATATGTAAACTATAAATATTTATATATATCTCATAAATCAATAAAATACTAAACTATGCATAACACTTGTATATTTACATATATATTAAAAATATTATGTTATATTATTATAATATATAATATACATTTTCTATTATTTTCTTATTATTTATTTTTTTTATAGATAATTTCTATACCTTAAAACATCCTTATTCCCGAAATTAATAGCGGCATAAATCTCCCTTTATTTTTATCTTATAATTTTGTAAATGTTGTTTTCTCTTATTTTTTTCTTGGTAGATAAAATAGGTATAACGTGTTTATGCACCAGATAATATATTAATATAAAAAAAAAATTGTATATAAATATTATAAACTTTTTCCCCTTTTTTTATCTGATTTGCACTTTTCGAATTTTATATTAACACATATATATATATATATATATATAGTAACGATTTATTATATATATATATAATATATATATATATAATACATACACATTTATATTATTAATGATTTTTTTTTTTTTTTTTTTTGTCCTAAATTTTCATATAAATGTATACGCACATATGTATAATGGTAAGTATATATAAAATAAAATACATGTAATAATATGTATATAATAATATATATATATATATATATATAGGTATGTATGTATGTATGTATATATATATATATATTATGTTTTTTTTTTTTCTAATGTATATTAATATATATATATTTATTATATATATATTTTTGCGTGCGTGCAAAATTTTATATATATATTATTATATACATGTGTATAAAAAAAAAAAAAAAAATTGTGTGTGCAGGAGATAGCTCCCCAAAAAAAATTTTTTTTTTTTTTTTTTAAAATACTGAACAGTTCATGTAAAAAAAAAAAAAAAAAAAAAAAAAAATCAAAATGAAATTAACATAAATGAGAAATGAATGAAAAATTAAAAAAAAAAAAAAAAAAAAATTAAAACATAAATATTTTGTATATTATATATTTGAAAAATTATCAAGTTCAAAAAAATAAATAAATAATGATTATTAATAAATAACTATATATGTGTGCACAAAAATTTGACATAATTTTTTTTTATATTATTGTTCATAAGATAATTATATATAAATATATATATATATATATATATATATATATATATATATATATACATTAATATATTTTCTAAGTTATATACGCCAAAGTGTCATGAAAAAAAAAATAAAATAAAATATATATATATATATATATTATAAATATTTTTACTGTCTCACATATATATATATTTCTTTTCCATAGTATTACTATATAAATATATAATAAATACTATATACGTTATATACTTATTAATAATTTATAATTATATACCATAAATAATATTCATATATATATATTTATTAATATGTACCTTTTAAAATTGCATTTAATGCAATGTATAATGACATATATATATATATAATTATATATATTATATATGTATATATTATCGTCTTAAAAAAAAAAAATTATTTATTCTAGATCATGGCTACCTACATATATATTTGAAAATTTATAATTGTAAATTCATATATATATAAGTAAAAAAGTTGACATGTCAATCTTACAACAAAAAAATATTATGTATTTTTATAATATATATATTATATATTTTATATTTATATATATATAATCAATATCTACTAAATCTAAAATATGCCTTTATAAAATTGTTACTGATATATTATTCTTTATATATTTAAAACAAATATATACATTATTTTTGCATTTTTTTTTTTTAAATATTTATGCATCTCATACGTATATTTGTCTTTTTCTCTTAAATATAATTCTTTATTTTCATAATGTTACATAATTACGTAATACAACATAATACATACATAAATATATAAATATAAATATATATATATATATATATATATATATATATATATATTCATAAATACCAATAAAGTAATATTTGAATCATATATATATAATATATTAAATAACATATATATTTACTCTTATAATTTATATATACATAATATTATATAAATATAATACATACAATACATAATATTATAATATCATATATATATAAATATAAAATAATATATAAACAAAATATATAAAAATGAATAAACAATAATAACCATAAATAAACACAAATTATTATATATTCTTTCTTACATATAAATATAATATATAATACAATTGTGTTTTTTTTTTTTTTATATTATTTTGTTTAAAAATAAAAAAAAAAAAAAAAAAAAAAAAATTCTTTTATAATATTTTCTTAAATATTCATAAATATATAAAAATAAGAAAAAAATATATATATAATATTATATAAAATTTATTGCCAAGTTATTTATAATATTATTGTATATATTAAATATATTAAAATATATATATAATTAAAATTAATCTTAAAAAAAATTTTGACATTTTACAAGTATATATAAATTTACATAAATTCGAAGAATGAAGTTCCAAAGAAAATGTAATAAAAAAAAAAAAAATTATTTATATATGTATTATATATATAATAATATATATAAATATTTATATGTAACCATAATATTATTATTATATATTAATATATGTATATATAAAATGTGATAATATTGCTATATCGTTTTATTTATTTATTTATTTATATTATATATATATATATGTAATATTTATTATATATATTTTAATATATTATTATAATAATATAATTAAAATTATAAGAATCATTATTTTTATTATTTGGTAATAATATTATGATAAAAATTTATGAATTTAAAAAAAAAATTATGCATATTATATATATATATATAATATATATGTATATATATATTATACATATAATAAATATTAATATATATTTATATATATATAATGTATATGTATTATTATTATTTTATTTTTTTGACGTAGTATATATTTTTGTATTATATATGATATTATAATTACATGAATGCGACAATATTTTTTGAGCATGCGTAAAAGAGAATGCATTAAAAAAATATAAATCATATTTATATGAGTACAAAATTTTTCATTTATATACAAGCATGCTTATTTAAGAAATCATTATATCCCTTTAAATTATTTATTAATTTTATTAATAAATAAATATTGCAAGAATATTTTATACGATTTATTATTAAGAACAAAATCTCTACTATAGTTTTATACATAAAAAATATATATGAAAAAAGAAAAAATTTTATGTTCTTCATTTTTCGTAATATATGTATGATATATAGTATTTTTTCTCCTCTTTTTTTTTTTTTTTTTTTTTTATTTTAATATATTATATAAAATATATTATATATATATAATAATATTAATATAATAAATAATATATTTTATATATATATAAAAAATTAACAAAATTTACTATTTTTGTAAACATATTAACATTAAAATTTGATTTTTTTTTTGAAATTTTTGGATTAATTTTTTTTATTTTTATATATATATATATATATATATATATATATGAAGCAATATATATTTATTATATTATATATATAATATATAAATTAATTTATATGGGAGATTATTTTTAATAAATCCTTATATTATATATACTGTTAAATTGTTTTATGTTATATTTTTTTAACTTTTCTAATAAATGTTACTTATTTTTTCCTTATTTTATTTTATTTTATTTATATATATAATTAAGTATTCATGAATATTATATTATTATTATTATATATTTTTTTTTACTATGGCCTTTTTTTTTATTTTGGATTCCTACTCTTGTCAATTTCATTATATAAACAAATTAAATCTTATTTTTAGTAATATTTCCGTAATAAAAAATATTAGTTTATTATTTTTAAAAGATTTTTTTTTTCATTCTTAATATTATATATATATATAAATAATATATTCATAATATATTATTTGTTATTTCTTTTTCTGCCTCAAAAAATATGGCACATTTAAATTTATTATTTTTTTTCGTTGTAGCTTTATTGCTGTTTTTAAATTTGCTTATAAAAAAAAATTTCGAAGGTTCATTTTGTTTTGAATTTAAAAATTAATATTAATAAAAATATGTCGATAATTTTTCATAGTAGATAAATAATATTTATATGTGAATTATATTGAGCCCTTAATAAAAATATATGTTTAAAATATAAACCAATAAATTATTATGTTGCACATATATATATATATATATATATATATAATATATATTTATATATTATAATAACCTTACGTTATTTTATATTTTGAGAGATAAGAATTTTTTTTTTAATATATAATTATTTAAAATAAAAATGTTAATATAATATAATCGATGAAAATATAAGATAACCATGAAAAAAAAAAAAAAATATATATATATATATATATATATATATAATAAAATGTGAACATATATATTTACAAAGTATATATGTACCTTGTATTCACAATGAAAACATAAATACTTTTACTTATATAAATGTTATGATATTTTGTGTATTTATGTATATACACAAGAATTATTAATACATCATATAAAATATAATTTTTCAAAATATTATTATATAAGATTAGTTCACTTAATATTATTGTTTATATATTTTTAATGAATTAGTAAACTTGGTAATCAATGCAAAAAATACCTGACCACAATTATATGTGTGCATATATATTATATATATATACATAAATAATTTATTATGAAGGGTTCATATACTTTTTTTTTTAAGAGAAAATAAATCTATTTAGCTATTTCTTATATTTATATATATGTCTTTTCTTTTTATTTTTAAAAGTAAACTATGTATTTTGTCCAAAAATTTTTATTATGTTAATTTTTTCGTATAAATTTAAATGGAAAAAAAAAAAAAAATTTACCTAAATTGTTTGTTCATACTAATTAGCTATTTTTATTTATTGTCTGATTATACAAATTAGCTATTTATATTTATCGTCTGATCATACAAATTAGCTATTTATATTTATCGTCTGATCATACAAATTGACTTAAAATATATATTACGCGTTTTGGGCATAAATTAAAACAATTAAACACCTTGAATACTTTTTCCCTTTGGAAAGAAAAGTATATCTAAATATATATCTGTTCTTTTAACTAATACTTGTTCATAATGAAATATGAAAATGCTTATGAAAGAATTAAATATAGTCCATATAAATATATTATAATATGTAAGGAAATGGAGAATAGGTAAAATTCAATATAAAATTATTTATGTAACTCTAAATGTATATTTCTTTCTGACATGAACCTCTAACATGTATTTTTTTCTTTTTTTGTTCTATTTTTTATTATTTTTTTTTGAATTATGTTTAATATGATAGAGGAATTTAATGAATGTATTATTTTATTAAAAATAAAATTTTACTTTTTTTTTTTTTTTTTTTTATAAAAGGGTATGGTATATTGGAGAAATATAAATAAATAAATATAAATATAAATATAAATATAAATATATATATATATATATATATATATATATATATATGTGAAGAAGTAAGTGTATAAATATATACATTTCATCCCCCCTTGTTATTTCCAATTACATATTTGATGTAATGCCAATTGTGGTTATTATTTTTCCATTGATAAAATTTAGCATCTAACTAAAAAAAAAAAATTCTCTTTTTTTCACTCCTATATTTGACTTTAAGTTTTTACTGATATATATATATATATATTTATATATGTATGTATGTTTTATTCTTCAGTTTTGAGAATTGTTATATGTATAATTTTAAAATTTGTTAAAAATGTAGTGTGTTAAAAGCCAAGATAATTTTGTTATTTTTAATACAATGAGAAAAAACATAATACTTGTGGCATATATATGTTTTATTTATATGAAAGCGAAATGTGAAGCACTAAAAATAAATAATATACTGAATAAATCATATTTTGCCATTATAAGCAACTATAATAATAATAATAATAATATTAATAATATTAATGGTCAAGGGAAATATATAAATAAGAGTAATCATAATAAAGGAGGTATATTAAATAAAGAGATATTAAAAAAAACTTTAAAAGAAAATAAAAAGATTAAGGAAAATGTTCCAAAAGATATAAAGGAACATGTCTCTGAAATTGCAAAAGAAAATAAATTTCTTCATTTTGAAAATAATAAAAAGATATCGATAAATCCTTTATTTCAATCACTTTGTAAAAAAGTAAGTGTTAGTGAAACGTGTTTATATAATATACAGAAATTTTATAGTGAAGTGAATTATATGAATCTTAAAAATAAGAATCCTAAAGATAATAAATATTTTTGTGGAGTATTATATGGAAAATATGAAAGAGATGAATTTGTAAAAGTTGAGCATGTTTTCTTTTCAATGAATAAAACTGAACAAGGATATGATGAAAATTATCTTTTACATAGTGAAGATAGAAAAAGAGCAGACCAGCTAGCGAAAATGCTAAATTTAGAAGTTGTTGGATTTCTATATGCATATCCTGATATAGGAGTTGATTTAAATATGTCTAATAAAAAAAAAAAACATTTTATAAAATTAAACAAAAAAATGAAAACATTGAATGATGAAGAAAATGAATTATTTATTCCTATGGGTGGAAAAGAAGTTTTATTATCCATAATGTTAATGTGGCAAATAATGAGGCAATCAAAAATAGGAGACGAAAAAAATAGCAAAATAGATGTACATATGAATAAAAACCAAAATAATGATAATCATAATGATGGTCATAATTATAATCGTGATGATAACAATTTGAATGAAGAGAAAGGTGACCAGTATAATAATGATAACATTAAAAAGAAAAAGAATGAGACAGCAAAATTTAAAAATATAAAAAAGAAAAATAAAACAAAACAAGGAAAAAAAAATATGAATATAAAACCATTTATTACTTTATCAATTGGTATGAATAAAAATAATGAATCTATAATAGTTGAAGCATATGAAATGAATTATGATTTATTAAAATTAATAAAACATGATATGGTAAAAGATATGAATAAACAAAATAGTATATTACAATTTGAAAAAAATGATAAAGATAAAGAAATAAAAATAAAAACGTTTGATAGTGAAATAGATATTATGAATGAATTATATTTAAAATGTAAAAATAATATACTTATTAAAAAAATAGAAATTAAAAAAATCGATATCCTTTTTTGTGTAAACAATATACCTATATTTTCTCATAAAGGTAATTATAATTATTTTTTTCCATATCCAACCAATACAAATTATTATTACATACTACAAACATTTAATCATATGATCAAAGCATTACATAATAAAAACGATATTGTTAATATTTTTAGAGATTTTAATTTTTTATTTTTTTTAACAAACATTTTTTCAATTGATCATGACCTTCCTTATTTGTGTAATGCTGTTAAAGATGTGAATAATTCTGTAGATATACCAGATCATTATTTGCACATTTTACAAAATCTATCTAATAATGCAAACATATTTCATTAAAATATAATACATACATATATATGTATATATATATATATATATATATATATATATATATATATATATATATATAATATTTATATTTAATATATGAACTTATTGTGTTTAATTTATTTGTTCATTTTACTTTTCTTATAATTCTCAAAACTGATGTTCCATTTTTTTTTCTTTTTTTTACGTTATACATAAATATGTACATATATATATATATATATATATATATATGTCCTTATAATTTTTTGGAAAATTAAAATTTAAAAATTAATATGTAGGTTTATATATAAGTCCTATTTATAATTTGTTTAATTATAAAACATAGAAACAAAAAAAAAAAAAAAAAAAAAAAAAAAAAAAAAAAAAAAAAAAATCAAATGAAATGAAATGAAATCAAAACACAACAAATCAAATCACATCAAATAAAAACAAAAAAATAATAATGATAATTATTATAATTCTAATGATGGTGTTATTCTTATATTATACCTTATTAGTTAAAATTGTGGAAAATATACTGAATAAACAAAAAAGCAAAAAGAGATAGACACATATGTATATATATATATATACATATATACTTAATACATTTTTATTTTGAAATTATAGTACCCACTGCTTCACTTATCCTCAAAGGGTAGCTAGCTTTATCATTAAGTAGTAATTCACGATTTAATTTTTCATTCCATTGTTTTTGTTTAGTCATAGGAAAGTTGTATGAAGGAATATTCTCCCTGTAAGTACCCATAATATCTTTTTTATCATGTATACAACAAGAGTTTAATATAGTACACATAATTTTGTTTGTTAGAATATTAATCTTTCTTAAGGGAATGTAAGATGAAACTTCATTATTATAATAGTGGGAATAATTATTATATATATTATCATTACCAGTTGAAGAATGATATATATGACAACAATTTATTTCATCATCATTATTATTAGTAATAAAATTATTGATATTCTTCATTTTTCTTTTATGTGTAGTCTGCTTTTCTTTATTTTTCTTCATTTGTTCTAGTTTTTCTCTTAACATGAATAATTTATTCTGATCCTTCCACTGTCGAAGTTTTTGAAAAACCCGATACTCATTCCAAGCATGATTATGTACAGAATTATAAAATAATATGCTGTAAATTTTTTGTTTTTCATAATCGTCATTATATAATATATCTTTATCTAAAAATGTATTATAAAATATATTTTTCTTATCATCATTATAATAATAATTATTATAATCCTTGGTAATATTATTTTTTATGCTATTATTTTCTTCGTTCATACGTTTTTGTATTTCCTGTTTTTTTTTTATACGTGATATAAAACTACTACTATCATCATCTCTTTCAAAAGATTTTGTTATATTCTCTATATTTATCTCCTTTTTCATTTTACTAATTATTTTATCAAATATGTGGATAATCAATTTAATACATTCCATTTCAAAATATTCACATTTAAATAATTTTTTCAATGGTTTCATAACATTCGTGCTGTTTTTCATTTTTTCTTTTTTATTTTTTTTAACATAAGAATCAAAAAAAAACAAAATATCATGACAGTTATCTTCTATATTTTTATTTGAAGAAAAAACATTTATTATATCAATATTAAATTTTTTTTCTTTTATGTCTAATAATACTATATTATCACCTTCGAAAAAGGGATAGCATGCCTTATGATTTTCATTATATTTATTAATATCTTCATTGTTATACTTATCGTTTTCTCTCATTTGTATATATTTCTTTAATATCTCATCGGCTTGTATCCTTTTCTCATTCATCACCTGAGTGCTCATATGAACATGTTCTGATTCATCACTGAACAAATTTGGGTTTATTTTATTTGTCTCTTTTTTAACATTCTTGTGTTCATCAGGTAGAATAACATTCTCTTTCTTTTTTTTTTTTTTCTCTTGGGCATCTTTTATTTTTATATTTTTCTCTTTTGTTTTTATATCTTTATTTCTGTTCTTTATTTGTGACTTCAGCTGGAATCTGGTTTTTTTCTTTATGGTTATTTTTTCTCCAGCATATAATTCTTCTATAATTCTATTTGAATCTGCAATATTTTGTTTATTCACATTGATTTGTTTATCCACATTGATTTGTTTATCCACATTGATTTGTTTATCCACACTGATTTGTTTATCCATACTGATTTGTTTATCCACACTGATTTGTTTATCCACATTGATTTGTTTATCCACATTGATTTGTTTATCCACACTGATTTGTTTATCCACACTGATTTGTTTATCCACACTGATTTGTTTATCCACACTGATTTGTTTATCCACACTGATTTGTTTATCCACACTGATTTGTTTATCCACACTGATTTGTTTATCCACACTGATTTGTTTATCCACATTAATTTGTTTATCCACATTAATTTGTTTATCCACACTGATTTGTTTATCCACACTGATTTGTTTATCCACACTGATTTGTTTATCCACACTGATTTGTTTATCCACATTAATTTGTTTATCTTCATTACTTTGTTTATCTTCATTACTTTGTTTATCATCACTACTTTGTTTATCATCACTACTTTGTTTATCATCACCACTTTGTTTATCCTCATTACTTTGTTTATCATCACTACTTTGTTTATCATCACTACTTTGTTTATCATCACCACTTTGTTTATCATCACTACTTTGTTTATCATCACCATTTTGTTTATTATCAGTACTTTTTTTATCCACAGCATATAGCTGTTCCTTTTTTTGTTCTTGCCCTTTTTCGGTTTTAATTTTTTCTTTTCTTACGAGTTGTTGATTATATTCTTTTGTCTTTTTCTCCAGGATACGTTTCTTCCCACGTTTTGAAATATCCATAGGATGTTCGTTTTTTTTTTTTTTTTTTTTTTTTCTTTTTGAATACATTATCACTGAGTTTTTTTTCCTTCGATTTTAAATTATCTTTCTTTATATAATTCGTATAGTTTATATCTTTTACATAATTAAGATTTTTGAAGAATTCATTTTTATTATTATTATTATTGTTTACATTATTATTTATATGTTGATCTTTTATTATTTTATTTGTTTTTTTTTTTTTGGCTTTTTTTTTTTTCTCATTTGTGAGATTATTTATTGTTTTCAAAAAAGAAGTGTGTGTACTTTTAGCATGTTTAAAATGTAAAATGTGAGTATTTTTATTTTTTAATTCTTTTGATAAGTTCATTAATAAATTTGATTTTTGCTTATCATGAGAGATATATATGTTTTCTTGCTTATATAACTGACTTTTAATTTTATTTTGATCATAATTTGAATGAATTAATTGTTCTTCAGCTTTTATTTGAAGGTTCAAATTGTTAAGACTATTTTGTTTAGTAACATCATCTTTTATTGCTTCTTTAATTTCATCAAACAAATTATTTTCATAATTTTTTTTATTATTTATATGATCATTAATAATATGATCATTTGATATTTTATTATTTTCTTTTAAGGAGTTTTTTTTATTAAAAGATTCAATTTGATTACTATCCTTTTGAAAGATATTCATTTCTTTTATATCATTTATTTGATTATTCATATAATTATTAGTTAAAATGTTATCAATATTTTTTTTTATGATATTTTGATTTTCAATTATCGTATCAGAACACTTTTCATTTAATTCATTGAATTCTTTTTCTTCTACAATTTGTTTATCATTTATCATGTTTCTTTTTTTAATGACTTTTATTTTATTAATTTCTTTTTTTTTTTTCTTCATATTTATTCTCTTTTTCTTTCTTTCATCTTTATTATCATTTATTTGTTTTTTTAGCTTTCTAATCTTACCCCCAGATATATTTTTCAAATGATAACTTTTTTTTTTTTTTTCATCAATATGATTAATTCCCACGTATTTTAATTTGTCTATATTATCTATATGCTTCAATATTTTGTTGGAAATAATATTTTTCTTTTTCTTTTTCTTCTTATATTCCTTTATATTTGTTGATATATTTTTCTTATCCTCCTTTTTGTCTATGTCTTTTTGTTTATCAATTTTTGCATCTTCTTGTTGTAGTACAACCATATTATCATCACTGTTCGACGTACGTGGTCTATTCATAATAGTAAGGATACGAATAAAAAAAAAAATAAAATATATATATATATATATATATTTATGTATTATAAAATTACACAGAGGTAAATTTTAAAACTATGTTTGGTAAATAATATTAAAAGATGGCACATATACATGTTATGTACATCTAGTCACACGTGGAATATAACAATATCAAATAAAGAAATAAAGAAATAAAGAATTATATATTTATTATTATTTCAATAAACTACATGAACGGTTATAAAAAATATATATATATATATATATATATATATATATATATTTTTTGTACATGTAAAATTTTTTTATGTCATAATTACCTGTACGGTCAGAAAAAAAAACCGTTTTTTTTTTTTTTTTTTTTTTTTTATTCATTTGGTATATATATATATATGTTTATATGTATATATATTTTTTTTTTTTAGGTAGCCAAAATTTAAAATGTAATATATGAGCTATATTTTTTAATAGGAGATTAATTATTTAAACAACTGAAACAATTTGGAGTTATACGTGCAAAAAAAAAATAAAATTAATTAAAATTAACAAATAAATAAATAAATTTATACATATATATATATATATATATATACTTATACATAAATTTCAATTATGACTTATGTGTATTGAATTTAAAGTTAAAATATAAAAACCAAATTATCAAAAAGTTACACATAAAAAAAAAAAAAATGTCCATGCATAAATAAATATACATATATATATATATATATATATATTTATATTTATTTATTTGTTTCCCTTATTGGTTGTCTTTTTTATATCTGTCCCTCATCAATGTTGTAACATGCTCTTTTACAGGTGTTAAATTGTGATTATAAATATAATCCTGGTAAATTTCAACAAACCTGTCTCTTATATATTTCCGGTTCATAGCTTGACAAGCATTTCTAGCCTCTTCTTCATCATCGAAATACACATATGCATGCCCAGTGGGCTTATTCTTAATTCCTTTAATTATATGAATAGGATATGCTTGTTTTGTTAATTGGAAATCTCTAAAGAAATTTTTTATTTCTTCTTCTGACGCATCAAAAGGTAATCCTCTTAATTTTAATCTTGGTAAATTTATTTTCTCTTCTATATTAATATATTCGCTGAAGCTGCGAACTGACATAATCTTTTGGGGACTACTAGAAAAAGAATCCCCAATTATATATTTCTTATTATAATAGTTTTTCTTGTTAATATATATTTTCCCTCCTCTTAATAATTTAAAGAACATTTTTATTCTATTTTTTTTTTTTTTTTTTTGATATATTTTTATGATGTATCCAAGAAATGGAACTATATGAATATTATAGAAAAAGAAACGCTTTCCACAAAAAAAAAATAAAAAATAAAAAAGCAAAAAATTAAAAGAATAAACGTGGCTTCCTTCTTCTCTTTTATATTAATACATATATATATATATATATATATATATATATATTATATATATGTATATATTTTTTTTTATCATTTAATATATATACAGAAAATTTTTCTCATCTTTTTATAAACATTTAGTACAATTTTTTTTTCCCTTTCATTCCTAGTATGGTTGAAAAAAAAAAAAAATATATATTTATAAGTATTTAATTTTTTATACGTATATATGATATAAAGTGTGCATTATTTATTTCAAAATTTATAGGTATAAATAATATTCAATTTAAAACACATTTTACTATTCTTAATTTTTTACAACAATATGTTTAAAATACTAAAAAAGGAAAATTAACATATGACTTTAAATTAAAAAAAAAAAAAAAAAAATATATATATATATATATATATATATATATATATATAATATTATTGTAATAATATGAGTGAGAAGATGGATTTGTACATTTACCATTTTAATGAATAAATAAATACAAAAATAAGTAAATAGGTACACATATATCTATCTATCTATCTATATATATATATATATATATTTCATTTTACTGTCAGTTCATAATTTTTTACTAATGTTTGATAATAATAATAATATGAGTAAAGAGCTAAAACAATTGGAGGAAGAAAAAAAAAATGTGGAGGGAAATAATTTAAATTTATTGTTAGGTGATTTAAAAATGATGACAGCTTATGAAATGTCATCTGAATGGAAAGATACAAATATGATGAATGAATGTTTTAATAATTTCTCTTGGTTTGATTCAAGAATACTAAGAAATATGCAAAATTATTTAAATGCTGATGATGTAGAAAAATCAAAAATTGACTATGCATATAATACTTTATTTCCAAAACCAATTGATATAAAAGATACTAAATTAAATATGATGGCCTTATGGATTAAATCAAGAATTCATTATAATAATACCTTTTTCCCATTACAATTATCGCCCTATGATGTTTGAGAACAGCAACATAGAACAAAGAGAAATAAACACATACACAAAAAAAAAAAAAAAATATACATATATATATATATGTATATATTATTTTTATGGGAATTTTTTCCTTTTTAAAAAATATACATACATACATATATATATATATATATATATATATATATATATATATATATATATATATTTCCTTTTATTTTGTCCTTTTTTTTTTGTGTTGCATTTTTGTACATAAAATAAACTTAAAAGTATGTGAGCAAATAATAACTAGCTTACGATAACTAGCCAATTGTATATTTTGTTTAAAAAAAAAAAAAAAAAGTAATTGTATTTAATTACTTAATTTTTAATATATTTATGTTTTTCCTCATTTTTTAATACCTTACATTAATGTTAAAGCATTATCGATTTTTTCTTGTAAATCATTAAGGTTATTGTAAAACTTGTCAAGTACATATAAAGGTATATGTAACACTTGCGAAATATAAGCATTAGTACTGAACTTATTGTCTTCACTCCTTTGTTCATCTGCCAAAGGACCAAAAAAAAAAAAAAAACAAAACAAATAAATAAATATATATATATATTTATATTTATATATCTACATGTCCTAGATGACAGTGTCTTAATATATATATGTAATTTTCAATCCATTGAAAAAATAAATTGTAACCTTCTTTTATTTCATCTTTTAAAGATATGGGTTCAGGGGGAGATACAAAAGAACAGTAATTTGTGAAACACAAATGAACAGGATAAGATGAAAATAAAAACATATATTCTAAGATGTTATATATAGAGAAAATGTTTTCAAACATATATTTTATTATATATTTTGCTTCTTCACAATTAAAAAATATTATGTCATTTTTGGTTTCTTTTTCTTCATTTGTTTTAACTTCATTAGAACTATTTATTAAAATGTTGTCTTCCTTCGTATCTATAAGATTCATACTTGTGTTACTACCTTGTTTTCTTTTATCATTTTTTATAGTACTTTTTTTGATTTTTATAATATCCTTATTATCATTTTTTATAATCGTATTATTATTCTTTACATTATTGTTATCTTCCTTTTCTGGATTTTGAATAGTTATAATTTTTTCATTGTGTGCAATTATATTTATTTCGGAACTTGTATTATTTTGTGTATCTTTTATTTTTTTATTTTGTTCAGGTGAAGTATTATATTGTATATTTTTCTTTAATAAAGTTATAAAATAATTTATAGTTTTTTTTTTTTTTTTTTCTTTTTTTTTTTGATTTACACTTAAGTTTTCCATAATTTTATACAAGGTCATGATTACAATAGATATGAATAAATTAAGTTTGTAAATATTTAATTTTATTTTATTTCCATAAATTATAGTTTCTATAATAAGTTCAACTACCATTTTTTTTTTTTCTGACATAGGTGTATATGTTTCATTTTTATATAAATGTTTATAAATTTCTTCAATAATCATTTCATATTCTTCATTTGTATATTTAAGATTGGAAATTTTGTCATCATTTTTATCTTTCACTTTTTTTGAATTATTATTATCTTCTTCATTTTCTACGTTTTTATTTTTGGAAATGTGTGATATGCAATTATTTATGTTTTTTGCATTTTTCTGTTTATTTTCTAAGGATATAGCTTGAATCATTTTTTCTTCACCTTTTTCAAATGAACCTCTACGTTCTATATCTATGTTTGTTTCTTTTTCACATATATTTTTATCTTCAAATGTATTATTTTCATATATATTTTTGTCATCTGTATTTTTACTTGTTAATAGTTTATACTTTTCTTCTATTATTTTACCTGTTTCCTTTTTTAAAAATAAATAATCGCTAGAATTAAAAAATAAAGATATATTTGATTTATTTTTAAAACTTATAAATTTATGAAAACGTCCTTTTATTCCTCCGATATTTTTAAATATGCTTAGGATTTCTTCTAAATTTTCTATTGATAAGAAAATTATTATATCTTCATGATATAATGTTTTCATCTTCTTATGTTCTAGAGCATTTTATTATTTAACATGTGGACAGAAAGATTTAAGGGTTTTAAAAAGGGAAGTACATGGAAAAATATGAATTATTGAATCTATAGACAGATAGGTATTTTTCCTATTCTACGTATAGTAATTTATACTTTATATTGAATATAATTACAAATATATATATATATATATATATATATACATATATGTGTACTCATTTATTTATTTATTTATTTTCTTATATATCATTGAGATGTTTAAATTTTTATTTAGGCGCTACAATAAATACGTATACATTTTTTCCTTTTCTTTTTCAAAAAAAAAAAAAAAAAAAAAAAAATGGAGAAAATTATATTCATGTTAAAGGCAAAAATGGTAAGTGCATTAATGATAAAAAAAAAAAAAAATATGCATATATTTTTATACATATAAGAATATATTAAAATCTTGACAAAATTAAAGAATAGAACATTTGTAAATAAAATACATATATGACTAAAAAGAAAAAGTAAAATATGGAAGATCCATTTTAATATATTATAACCATTTTGAATTTATACATACATATACACACACACACACATACACATATGTATGTATGTATGTATGTATATATAATTTACATATTTTCAATATTTTTTATGGAATATAACAATATATATAGAGATCCCTTCTTTAAAATGAAGACGATACTGTGAACGAAGAAGTATAAAATAATATTTTATTTTTCAAGATATGATTTTATAATAATGGGTATAAATATATATTTCTATAAATGTGAATATATGTATTAGTTCTCTGATAAAAAATAATAATGTGATTACCCACCAGATGAAACTATATAATGGGCACAAAAGTATCATTATTTATTATATCTGTTGATAAGAACATATTTGTTATTATTATAAAAATAATATTGTATACATACATATTATATATATATATATTTATTTATTTGTGTGTGTTCTTTTTTTATTTGTTTTATTTAATTTTTTTTTTTTTATTATATTATTTTTTGTTGAAAATTGCCTGAACTGTTCAGGTAAAAAATGAAAGTATAAAAAAAAATTAAAAAAATAATTACATGCATTTAAATATATATATATTTTCTTATTTTAAAAGGGACATATATTTTTTTTCTTAGTTTTTTGATATATATATACAATATACATATTATGTAAAAAGAAGAGAAAAATGAAAATAGGAAATTATAAAATTTGTACTTGGAATATTTCTAAGAGAAGAATATCTTTTTTTGGAGTTCTTCCTTTTGAACTTCAAAAAAAGGAAAACATAAGTAAAATAGAAAGGAGGACATTTTATGGATGGAATGAGAGGAAGTTTTTGTTTTTTTCTTTAAACAATGACATAAATAAATGTGTTAATATGAGCGAAATGATAATAAGAAGGGGGAATATCACTACAACTAAAAAAAGTAGTGGTAAGAATAAAAGCGATAAAAATGAAAGTGGTGTAAATAATAATAAAAGTAGTAATAATAGAAGTAGTAATAAAAATAATATTAATAATAATAATAATATTAATAACTTGAAACAAAGCAATAAGATAATTATGTATATAAAAAGTAACAAATTATATTTAACATACAATGGTTTTCTTTTATTTTTTTTTTCCATATTTGCTTATTGTATAACTAAATTGTTAATCATGTTTTTTGAAGAACCTCCTGCTGTGAAACTAGTAAAAGAAAACGTTTTAAAAGATAAAAAACTAATAGAAGAATATGAAGAAGTTATTTTTTCAAGGTTCTGGTCAGGGTTCTTAAATGATAACGATGCTCGCATTATCATAAATATTAAAAGTAAAAAACAAAATAAAAAAGGAAGAATTGTAAGTAATTTAATAAAAAAAAATGATCAATGGATTATTAAAACCTTAACATATTATAACACAAAAAAAACGGATAACTTAAAAACAGACGATTTGAAGAATCTACAAAAAAATCAACAAATCAGCTTATGTCCAATAAATAATGATTCGTTTAGCAAAAAGAAATGAAATATTAGAGAATAAGAAGGTTTAATACTTTTATTTTTTCAATTTTTTTTAAAATAAACCACAAAAAAAAAAAAAAAAAAAAATACAAAAATTTAAAAATATAAATATATAAATGTATATACATATATATATATATATTTATATTTATATATAATTTTGTCAAATTTTTAAAATATAACATTACAAAAAAAATAAAATAACGTTTATCCCATTTTGTCAAATATTTAAAATATATAATAATTTTTATTATTATTATTTTTTTTTTTTACATTATTTTTTCTAGTATATTTGTTTCTAAATATTTTATTTTATCCTAAAAAATAAATATATGTATATATAATAAATATATTTAAATGTGCATATTAGCATATATATCCACACACATATAAACCTAAATTCATTTTCTTAACATGTCTTTTTTTTTTTTTTTTTTTTTTTATTAACCTCTTTTGATTTATTTTTCCAATCCATGTATTCAATAGTAAGGACCTATATAAGAAATAAAACGCACATATATATAAAATCATATGTGTAATATTAAAATATGTTACAAAAATATTTCGTTCTTAATTTATTTTATTCTAAGATTTACCTTCCACTTGAGTTTATTCAAAATATAATATTTCAAGGTAGTCTTTGCATTTATTTTCCCATTGAAGGTATAGTAATGTGTAAATCCATTAACTTCAATACAAATCTATAAAAAAAATAAAATAAAATAAAAAATAATATAAATAAATATATTAATATATATAATAATATATATAATAATATATATAATAATATAAATTATTATATATACTTTTTACCTTTTTCTTTTTTAAAGCAAAGTCTAATACATAGGGTCCAATTAAAAATTCTTTTTGTACATTCAATCCAATTTCCTTAAATAGCTTGGCTATCTGTTGTTGAATTTTTGATGTAGTTACTGTATCTTTAATATTTTTTTTTTCAATAATTTTTCTTGATTCTTCATATTTTTCTTTCCCCATGTCTTTCAAATAATATAAGGATATATGTAACTAAAAGTAAAATATAAATACATAAAAAAAAAAAAAATAAATTAAAATGGAACAATATGGATATTAATTTTTTTTTTTTTTTATATTCTAATGAGCATATTTATATAACATTAAATATTAAAAGACATATATTTATTTATACATAAATTATATCATATGATATAATTAATTTGTCAATATTTTTATTAATTTTAGCTTGCCTGTTTTAATTCTTCATTTTTTAACTTATTAATATTATTTAATAATATATACATTATATCATTCAACATAATGTTTAATATGTCATCATTATGTAAAGTATTAACAAGTCTTAACAAAACGGAGTATAAAATATTACACAAATATTTAACTTCAAAATGTTCATATTTTTTATATACATGTTTTTTCATCACATCGAGGTAAAATTGATAATTCAAATTTAACGTTGAGATGCTTAACAGAATGGTGGTTAGCACACCTTTATCCTTCAAAAAAAAAAAAAAAAAAAAAAAATATATATATATATATATATAATAAGAGATATGTATATATGTATAAAAAGAATAATACTAAAAAGGTATATTTCCTAAATTTCTTAATATGTTTGGAAAAAGAAAGAATGTTATCTTTATGTATATATAAAATTTGAAATTCATTTCTGAAATGACAACACAAGAATATTTACTCACATCAATAAATAAATATATAAGCATATATATATATATATATATATATGCACAAATACATAAAAATATATATATTACACATATAAGTCTACTTTCGTAAACATTTCATAATTTTGCTTTTACTTGATCTATGAATGGTAAAAAGTATTCAGAAATTGTTTTACATATGTTGTCCACCGTCTCAATATGATTGTAATTGTATTTATTAAATATATATAGTATCATAGATAAATCAAATAAAGAGAATTGATCCGTTTCATTTTTTATATAATATTGAGTAAAAAAAGTCAACACATTAATATCTAAAGATGATAATTTATGAAGATCAATTAATATTTGTGTTAACATACGAGAATCAATTTTTGGTTTTTTATTCATAATAATTTTAATAAAATTATTATATAAAGAATATTTTGTAAAGTTTAATTTACAAAATATATGTATAACGGTATATATTTCTTCAATAGTATATTCATTTATATACCTTTTTAATAAATTACTTATATTATTTAAAATGTTTTTTTCTTTTAAATCTACTATTTGAATATTCTTTATTACATACAGTAATTTTTCTTTATTCATAACATCATCTACATCAAAAATGGGAGTGTTATGTAGTGATATCTTCTTCTCATCCTCTTCATTCGTATATCTCTTTATGTTATAATTACCACTATATCTTATTTTACATATTGTAAAAGGGTAAATAATATATCTCCTATTTACTATATTAGTAATTGTGAAACTCATATTTTCATTTTTTCTCTTATTACATAATTATATATTTTGAGCATTTAAGAAAATAGAAATGGAACAACACATCTAACTATCACAATGGTATAATATGTATATATATTATATATAAATATATTATTTATTATATATATATATATATATATATATATATATATATATTTATTTATTTATTTATGAACGGTTCATAATTTTATTATTTTTTTTTTTTTTTTTTTTTTTTTTTTATGAACGGTTCATAATTTTATTATTTTTTTTTTTTTTTTTTTTTTTTTTTTTTTTATGAACGGTTCATAATTTTATTATTTTATTATTTTTTTTTTTTTTTAATTTTTTTTAGCTATATATGTGTATAAGAAAAAGCTACCATATTTATTATGATGAGTTCATAAAAAAATAATAATAATAATATATATATATATATATGTGTAAATTTTTTTCTTTTCCCTTATGGAAAGAATAACAGTGAAACATATATACAAAAGAATTAACATTATTAAAGATTATAGTTATATATAATTGTATAGTGGATATGTTCTTATTCTTAATGATGCTGATTTGAGGATTTATAATAAAGCATATATATTATTTGGTTCGTTTTGTTATTATTATTATTTTTTTTCTTTCTTTCTTCTTATTTTATTTTATTCCATTTTTATGATAAGGAATATTTTAAGAGACAAAAGTGTGAGGAATGATGGATGGTTTGTTTCAAAGTGCAGAAAAATCAGAAGGGTACATAATAAAGCAGGAGGTGATGAAAAAAATTTAGTGGTTATTAAATTGTTAGAAAAGTATAAAAGTTTAAGGACTGAGGATAAAATGAAATTAATAAATAGTCATTTAGTGAATATAAAAGAGAAGGATGTAAATGATATAATATATACTTTTTGTAAAAAAAAAGAGGAAGAGAAAGAAGTTGAAGATGAATATATAAAGAGGAAAAGATTAAAACTATTGAAACTGCGAAAGCCTGCTTATTTACAACAAAAAAAAATAAAGAAGAGAGTTAATAACGATTTCACTATGCCAAATGAATATGAAGAAAAGATGTGTATGGAAAAAGAGAAGGAATTAAAAGATATTGAAAAATATACATTAATTGAAGATATGTATAAATCTTATATATATAGTATAGCATTTACTTTATTAAATAATCAATATAAAACTAAACATTGTATAACAAATAATTTTGTGCATGTAATGATTAATACTATAAGAAATGAGATTTTACAAAAAATAAGACCCACCTTAATAAATGAATTTAGTATATATAAGAATCCATATATGTTATTAAAAAATGCAATGTTTAATTTTATATTACATCAATATGTAAAGAATCCTTATGAAGAGTCTTTAATTGATAGTTATATAAACGAAAAGATATATATGAACATCTTAAAAATAAACAGTGCAAGCGTACCTGTGGAAGTATACGAACCGTTAGTAGCATTTAGAGGAGATGTCAATTATTATTATGATTTAAAGGAAAAATTTAATGATATAATAGATACTTCTCAAAATATTATAAATATTCTTACAAAGAAAAATATGGATGATAAACAAAAGGAATATCATAATAATGACAATAAATATGATTATACAAGTTCTAAGGATAGCACCATGAAGGAAGAACAGTTGGATTCAATTATTAATGAGATTCTAAAAATATTACCAGAGAATATTAAATATCACTATGAAAATTACCCTTTTGAAAACCTTAAATCATTCAAAAGTAAAAAAAAAAAGAAATATGTTGGAGGTATAAAAAATAACAAACCAGTAAATATAGAAGATGAGGAATTAAGTATTATGCGTTATCCAAATTTACAATGCGTAGCTCATTCATTACCAAAGGATGAAAAATATAGAGATAATGTAATACATGCTATTAAAGTATTAGAAAGATCAAAACATTGGGATCATCAGAGTAAAATTAAAGCAGTCAATACATTAATTCAAGTATGGAACAATATGAATTCTAGTGACTATTATGAAAACATATTAGATAAATCTTTACCAGTGTTATATACAAAAAATCTTCTCAGGAAAACAAAAACAAGAAAAGATACTTATAATAAAGGTTTGACGTATATACAATCCTTAACCACACAAAAGCCTCTAGCTATGCGTCTTAAAAAAAATTAGTACGTAAAGAAGAAAAAAAAAAAAAAAAATAAATAAATAAAATAAATAAATAAATAAATAAATAAATGAACATGTAAATGTGATATATGGGTAAGGACACGCGAAATATGATATGCAATATAAAATATATATTCATGATATATATTATTATATAGATATATTTTATTTTACTTTATTTTTCTTTAATAACGCCAACGATACTTTCAAGTAAATATATAATCAGCTAAACGAATCATAATTAATACATATGCTATATTAAAATATAAATGTAAATAAAAAAAAATATATATATATATATATATATATAACATTTTTATATTTATTATTTTTTTTAATTATCATTTATAAATATCAATTTTTGTAGATACATTTTTTTTTTTTTTTAAGTATAAAAAATCATATGTCTTTTGTTATTCCTTCTTCACATATATTCAAAAAAAAAAAAAAAAAAATATATATATAAATAAATAAAATACTAAAACGAAATTAAATATTATATTTATTAAAAATATCATATATATATATTTTTTCCTTTATATATATATATATATATATATATATATATATTTATATTTATAATTTTTTAAAAAGCTTATTTTTTTTAAGATCTTAAAT
>LT969559.1:928592-941092 GCA_900097035.1 Plasmodium blacklocki (nom. inval.)
ATAGTTTTTTTTAATTTGGTTATTTTATTTGCATTTTTAAAATTTGAGCGTGTAGAATTAAAATTAAACAATTTAATATATGACAAGAATAATATTAATAACAATAATTATAATTATTTTGTAAACAAGGACAATGATGAAAATAGCCTCGGAAAGGATTCTGTTGATAATATAGACATAATAACGAATGTCGATGTTGATAATAGTGAGAATGAAGAAATGAATAGTTTAGATGATTCTAATAAGGATGATGAAAATGCACATGAGGAAGATAACGCTCAAAATGAAGAAAATCTCTATAACGAAGAAAAGGATGATAATAATATCGAAGAAGATCTCGACTATGAAGATAATATTTTTTATGAAGGAAATCCAAAGAACGAAGAAGATGCCCTTGATGAGGACAAGTCAGAAGATAATGTTAAATCGGACCAGGATTTATATGATGATAACTCACATGAAAAGTCAAAACATTTTAGTGATATCATTAATGTATACGAAACCAATGCCAACACTGTTGTAGACAATAAGAAAGATGATAATGAAGAAAAAGACAATGAATATTATTTAAAAGTTCAAGAAGGTGATAATATAAGTGTTAATAAAAAAGAAGAAGCTAACGGTTTGAATGTAAACGAAGATGTTGTAGGAAGCTTACTATTTGAGAATAATATAAAGAAAGAATTTGAAGAAAAGATGAAGAAGGAAATTGTTTTTGGAAATGAAGAAGAGGAGAACAAGCTTGTTGAGGAGAATAAGAACATGAAGGAAGAAGACAAAGGAGATATGTTAAGCACAAGTGATGGTAATAATAATATTGATAATTATAATGACAACAGTGGTGATGGTAATAATGATGATGGTAATAATGATGATGGTAATAATGATGATGGTAATAATGATGATGGTAATAATGATGATGATAATAACGATGATGATAATAACGATGATGATAATAACGATGATGATAATAACGATGATGACAATATCGATGATGACAATATCGATGATGACAATAATGATGATGATGAGGATGAAGATGAAGATGATGATGATGAGGATGAAGATGAGGATGAAGATGATGATGAAGAGTATCATGTGAATAAAGATAGTAGACACAAGAGAAATACAAATAGTGATATAATATTGTTAGGAAAGAAAAATATATCACAAGATTCTATAAGAGATGAATTATCAAGAAATAATGAAAATGAATATATATATAATATCCAACAAGATGGTAAAGAAAGAAATGAAGAGTATATTATAGAACAACAACAAAATGGTCATATGATGTCAAATATAAATAATACATGGAATAGTTTATTTAATTTATTTAGAAAGAATAATTCACGATTTATTAATAATATAAATTATTTTAGAAAAGAAATACAGAATGAATTTTCTTTTAGAAATGGCTTATATTTTAGTCCGACAACTGTAGGTGAATATAATAAATTAGTAGATAGTAAAAGATATGCATATATAAAATTACCAGAGAATACATTAATTTTTGTAATAACTGCTAATAAATTTTTTTTTCAAGATCTTATATATTCTAATAATAAATATTTATCTGTAAAAAGAAAATTTACATTTGCTATGAATTATATTATTCGTAATTTAAAGAAGAAATTTTTCTTTAGAAATTATCAATATCAATATTTATTTAAAGATGATTCATTCGCTTATGATTCTACAAGAAGATTATTAGATATGGATTTATTAGGAGAAATTTCTAAAGTTACACAAACAATATATCTAGGAGATTTTGAAAAAAGAAAAGTTAGTATGCATAAATTATATGGTGGTTGGTTTCATTTCTTAGGTATTATGGTTGTTAATGGTTATAATTGTAATATATATGAAAAAAATACAAATATTGAAAAAGTAAATGTCATTCCAAAACATATGATGCATGAATTTAAAGAATTAGTAAATAAGAAACATGATGATTATCACAGTGGTTATGTTGTAGGTTTGTGGAGAGATTTTCCAAGAAATACATTTCGACCATGGAGATTTTCTGTAGAACTATTTTTATGGGATTTATTAAATGTCTTACCACATGAATTACCACACCCAGCCAAATTAATAATGACATATAATAAAAATATGAATGCATTATATCAAAATGAAAAACAAGAAGAAAATGAATCCATAGTTGTTCAAACATCATCTAGTATGGTTAACAATAATAATAATAATAATAATATCCATAACAACAACATTAATAACAATAATAGTGATTTTCTTTTTGTACAAACTAAAAAAATTAAAGATAATAATTATTATAATATGTTATTAAATGTATGGCCTGAACGAGTAAAAAATATTGTTCGTAAACATCCTGGTTTTGATGTTGCTATCATATCAGAAGAAGATTATATAAATCACATAAATAATGATGATGATGCTTATTATATTCATAATGAACAGAACAATGATAATATTTTTAATTATCATCATAAAAATAATAATGGACACGGATATATCTTCTTGATCTTGTTAAACAAAAACTTTTTTGTTGATGAGTTTATGAAAAGTTCAAATTATGAATTAGCCAAAAAAAATTACTTCTGTGATAAAATTAAGGAAATTATGGAAGATTTAGAAAAATTATTAGATGATTTGAAGCATAAATATTGTCCTATTGATGACAACCATGATGATGACAATAATAATAATGATAATCATGATGATGACAATAATAATAATGATAATCATGATGATGATAACAATAATAATAACCATGATGATGATGATAATAATAATAATAATAATAATAATAATAATAACAATTTGCCAACTGAACCACCCGTTGCTACCTTTTACAATTATCTTACTGACAAATCGAATTATAAAAAATTCAATCCTCATGTTCTTGGAGAAATTGCTGGTATTACGAAACACCTAAGATGTGAAAATTATCCTAACATTGCAAATAAATGTGTTAATGATATTTCTATTCATCATAAATATGGAGGTTGGTTTGAATTTGGTGGGGTCATTCATTTAAAGAACATGAATTATGTTGTACCTACATATGAACAACATGATGATATTATGAAAGAAACATTTGAAGAAGTTATATTAGCACAAGCAAATTGCAAATGTCAAAGTATTGGATTGTGGAGAGATATACCTGAAAAAGATATGTCTGAATATAGATATCCTTTGAATGTTTTTGTTTTAGAGAATCCAAAATACAATTTATTAAATTTACAAGATATACATCCATATCTATTAGTTGATATATTAAATAAAGGATTACATGCTATGAAAGCATATGCAAGCGGTGAAATGTATAATATTGTAACATCTAAGGAAATATCAGATGAAAATGATGAAGAAGACAAAGTGTCAAATAAAAATAATGCTAACCATGCTTATTTAGATGATTATCAAAATGACACTACTGATGTCCCAGATGAAGATAATGAAAAACAAGAAGAAGAAGAAGAAGAAGAAGAAAAAGAAGAAGATGAAGATGAAGAAGAAAAAGATGAAGATGAAACAACTTTACAAGCACAAGATGTTGATGACAATGGACCAAACGATCCATTTTATGATGGAACATTCAATGTATTAAATAAAGGAGATATACAAACAAGCGAAAAAACCACCTCACAATCACAAGATGTTGATGACAATGGACCAAACGATCCATTTTATGATGGAACATTCAATGTATTAAATAAAGGAGATGTACAAGCAAGCGAAAAAGTCACCTCACAATCACAAGATGTTGATGACAACGGACCAAACGATCCATTTTACGATGGAACATTCAATGTATTAAATAAAGGAGATGTACAAGCAAGCGAAAAAGCCACCTCACAATCACAAGATGTTGATGACAACGGACCAAACGATCCATTTTATGATGGAACATTCAATGTATTAAATAAAGGAAATGTACAAGCAAGCGAAAAAACCACCTCACAATCACAAGATGTTGATGACAACGGACCAAACGATCCATTTTACGATGGAACGTTCAATGTATTAAATAAAGGAAATGTACAAGCAAGCGAAAAAACCACCTCACAATCACAAGATGTTGATGACAACGGACCAAACGATCCATTTTACGATGGAACGTTCAATGTTTTAAATAATGACAATAAAGAAAATGAGCAAGGGGCAAATATTATAGCTCAAGGTTCAAGTGATCAAATGCAAGAATATATAAAAGAAGTAGAAAATAATGTACAACAAAATAATGTACAACAAAATAATGTACAACAGAATAATGTACAACAGAATAATGTACAACAAAATAATGACAACAATAATAAAAAAAAGAATGATGATGATAATGACGATGACGATGATGATGACAGTATCAATAAAAATGGAAATTCATTAAAAGGTACATTATCAGATAATCAAGAAACAAGCAATTTTAGAGAGAAATTATTTATATTTATGATTCTTTGTTTAATATCTGTGTGCCTTGCTTTATTAGTAAGTATTGCAATAAAAGTGTACGCTTCTGTTATGAAAAAAAAAATCGGTGATAAGCAGCATGATGTTGTTTTATCTTTTAAAGATAGAGAAGACATTCCTGTTGTTTCTGGAATACCAGCTCCTTGGTTAAGTTCTTAATTCAAAAAAATAAAATAAACAAAAATAAAATAAACAGAATGAACAGAATGAACAAAATAAATACTAAAGATACACATACAAATATATATGTAATATTATATATATTTATATTGTGTGTTTATAAATTAATATCCATTTTTTCCATTTAATAAAAAGTATTAAAATAAATAAAAAAAATATATATTTATATATATTATATTATATTATATAATATAATATAATATAACATAACTCTGTACAATTTTGATCATCTGTATTATATACATATCGAATTTAGTAATTTGAAATATTATATTTATGTTTTTATAATTTATATAATTTTTTTTTTTATTATAATTATATTTTTTTATTTTAGTAGTTTTTTATACCGTGATTTAAAAAAAAAAAAAAAAAAAAAAAAAAAAAAAAAAATTTATTTTAACACTATAATATTATATACCTTGATATTTTTGAGTAATATAATTATTTTATTTTATTTTATTTTATTTTTTTTTATTTATAATTCATACAAAAGAAAAATTATAATCTTTCATAATTCATAATATTTATATATATCATAATAAATACATTTTATATAATTATTTTGCAAAAAAAAATATGTGTATACAATAAATATAAATATAAATATATGGATATATATATATATATATTATATATATATAATATATATAATTATATTTTATTAGATCAAAAACATGAATAATGAATATCAAACTAATAAGAAATTCATACACAAAATGTGTATTATATATATATATATATATAATTATGTATGTATGTTTTTTTTTTTTTTTTTTTTTTTTTTTCTTCTTTTTTTTTGCCACCAGTATATTATAGTCTACCATTTTTCTTGTACAAAAGTAATATAATTCATATTAATTATTTTATTTTTTTTTTTTTTTTTTTTTTTTTCATATTATTATGTGATATTATTATATAATATATATGAGTAATAATTTTCATGTAATTATGTTTTAAGGAAAGAAAAAAAAAAAAAAAAAAATTATATATTATATATATATATATATGCTTAATAAAAATATTACAAACACGAATACAAATAAACTTTAATAGAAAATGAACGAATTAAAAATATAAATGAACATATAAACTAAATGTAGAATATGTTATATATATTATTATAATGTAAAAATGAATATATATATTTTGTTAAAATAATTAAATGGAAAATGAAACATTTTAATATATTTAAATAAAATATATATATATATATATATTATATATATATACATATTATATATATATACATATTATATATATATATACATATTATATATATATACATATTATATATATATTATATGTATGTATATATTTGTAATATATTTTATTGTTTCCATTTATCCTTTGATATATAAGATATGCTGTAGTCATTATTTATTATATACCATTCTCTTATATATTCGTATGTTTTTAAAAAGGTATTTGGTTGAATATTATGAAAAAAATAAATTTGTTTTTTATCTACATTGTCATATTGTTGAAGATATTTATTGTGTTCATTATGTTTATATTTATCACTTTGTTGTAAAAATTTTTCTTTCATTGTATGATTTATATTGCCATTATTTACAAAATAATTGTCAAAAAAACATGTTATAGGAACATTTTTTAAATACATATTATCCAAGTTATCAATAACAAAAATAGCTTTTTTTCTTTTTGTTTTTTTATTATTTTCATTACACATTTGATCATGTGTATTAATATACTGATCTTCTTTTTCATCATTTATTATTTTTATTTTTTGTAATGTTCCATTTATATTTTGATTATCATCATCTGGAATAATTACGATGTCCAGGCTATATGGATAGAGTTGATAATTTATCATATGATTAATTTTTTTAATTTTTAAAATATTTGAAAAAAAAGAAATAAATTCTTGTATATGCCTTTTTTCAATATCCTTTACATTTTCTCTTATTTCATAATACTTTTGTACATAAGCACAAAATTTATGTAATTCATCTGGTAATCTTCTATTTATCTTTATATATAATTTTTGTAATATACATGATATGATATGTAATAATTGGGAATCACATTTTTTGTCTTCTCCTTGTTCTATTATCAATTTAGTACTTCCTGTCATTTTATTACAAAACATTATTAATATATTTTCTATAACTTGCAATATTTTACATTCTCTTATATTACTTTGATTATTTAAAATTATCGTTTCTATAAATAAAATACTTATAACAGAAAATGTACAATGAGGTATATAAAAATCACATATTTTACTTATATTATTTTTTGTAATTTCATATATATCATAATAAAATTTTTCAACTAGCCAATTCGTTTTTTCTATTTTTTTTTTTTTTAATAATGGAAAAAATGTTATGAACTGTTCAGAAAAAAATTGAAAAAGAATTACCATATGATTATAATCAAATAAATTTTTATTTGTAGAATTAATATATTGTAGAGAATAATATAAAACATCAATATTGTTAATTTTTAAATTTATAAAACCTTTTAAAAAATAAATAAATGTATCAATATCCATATCAATATTGAAACATTTATTATAAGAAGAATCAAAAGGTATATACATACATTTTTTTTCTTCTTCTTTATCTTCATTTGTATAGATTTTTACATCACTGGTACAGGTCGTTTCATTTTCAAGGTTACAAATAGTATCTTTCAACATCGAAATAAGAAATGGGTTGGATGATTTTGGTGCTTTTATATAATTATCAGTTGAAGATATTTGAGATGATTTATTATATATAGGTTGTTTAAAGGTTTCATTTAAATTTAATTGTATCATATTATTCTGATGACATTGTTGTTCAATGTTGTTCATGACATTTTTATTTATTATACAATTTTTTTTTTTTTTTTCTATATGATTAGAATAATTTTCAGTATATGTCTTAGTAACCTTTTTTAAAATTAAAAAGAGTACATATTCGATATAAAAGATGAAGAGGTTTGATTGTACATAAATATTGTTATTTATGTATATATTATTTTTGTTCTCTAAAAAATGTTTGTAATGATATAAAATATGGAAAAATGTAACTAAATCTTGTTTATTAGATATTTCAAAAATTCCATTGAAGGTTTTTTTGTGTTGTAAGAAAAAAAAGAAAAATGATACATCTTTATAATTAAGAGTACATAAATGTTTAAGCATGTGTATAACATAAGAGATGTTAATATTATCTATGTTGTTTTTAAAATAATTTATAATTTGTTGAAATATAATAAAATTGATTTTATTATTATTTTTATATGTTGTGGATGTACAAGAGAAAGAAGAATTATTATATGGATTAATTATAGTTGATAAATATATATTATTCTTATCATCATTATAATGATAATTATTTATATTATTATGCTTATAAGTATTATTTTTGGAAAATCCATATGATAATGAAGAATTTGTTATTATACTATACCACTTCAATAAATTTATTAGAAATATAGGATGAATACATTTTTTAATATTATTTTTCATATATAAAAATAAATCTCTGAATATTTTATCTTTATATAATGGGAATATAAAACATGCTATTGTTGTTTCGATAATAAATTCTATAGGCCATTGAAAATTTAACATATATGGTATCCTTCGTATTAATCGTCTAATTGTTTTCACGTTTTCTAATTGTAAATATTTCTTATTCAACACAAATAATATTAATATCTTTGCTTGATATCCATACTTCATTATATTAACAAATTTATTTATTTCGTTAATAAATCTTTTTATCATATTTTTATTATTTATTTGGAATACAGTATAAAAATCAAATATGTCTATAATGTTATAATATTTATATTCATGTAAGTATTTATCTAACTCATTGTTTAAAACATTTAACATGGTACTACCCTTGATCATTTTTCTAAAATCATTCAAATTGATAGATATATTCTGTATACTGTTGTTAACATTTTGTTGATTTGTATTATATTTATTTTTTTCTTGATCCTTATCACATGAATTATTTAAATTATATATATTATTATTAGATGGATAAATCTCACTATAATATGATTCCTTATAACTATCCAAGAATATAATGCTTTTACAAATATAGCGTTTCAATAACCTATTTGTATATAAATCATTATCAATATTAAATTTATGAAGACATAAAGAAAAAAGTATTTTACTTAGATATTTTAGAATGTATGTTATTTCATGTTCATTGTAACTAAGAAAGGTTGAAGAAAAAGACATATCTACATACTCAAAAAAATATTTATTAAAATATAAATATTTATCATTAATATATAGTATATTCATAATTTGTTTGATATCTAAGATATTTCTTTCTAATATGAGAAATAAGATGTTATTATAAATATTATGTAAGTATAGATAGTCCCATCTATTATTATTATTTATTATTTTATTATTATTTTTGATTATATTATTATTTTTGATTATATTATTATTTTTGATTATATTATTATTTTTGATTATATTATTATTTTTGATTATATTATTATTTTTTTTTATATTATTATTTTTTATAATTTTTTTTTTGTTTTTTTTTCCACTTAAATTATGAAGTCCTATATAATGAATATATTCTAGAATATATATAATATTGCCATAATTAAAAAATACATTGACATTTTGATCCTTCGAATTAATGTTTTTATCATATCCATTCGAATAAATAGAATGATTAATATTATTATTATTATTATTATTATTATTACAAACATTATTATTAATATAATTTATGTTGTTTTCATTATTATGATTTTCTTTTAGGGTTGATTCGTTCTTTAAATATTCGATCGTATGATTTATCCTCCTCAAAAATTCTTTCTCCGTTACATAACTACGACATTTCTTTTTACTCATAAGGATACATAATTTTAAGAAATTTTTATTTTTGATATATTTAAATATATCATAAATATCCTTTTCATTATTCAACAATAAAAAGTATATCTTCTTAAAATGAATGAAGGATAAAGGTACATCATTTAATATGGATATAATATATATTTTTTTCTTTTTTTCAATATCTTCATTTTTTATATTATTATTTGAGATAACTTTTTCATCTTTATAATATAAAGAGTTATGATTTTTTTGTGTGTAATTTATATATTTGTTATTATCATCATCATCATCAAATATAAGTTCATCTTTCTCTTTGTCATCTATAACATTATTAGTATGATTATCTATATCAAGATTTCTTTGTAATAATAATGATTTGTGATAACATATATCAGAATTTATAGATGTATTTATTAAAAAAGAATGATCTCTTTCTTCATCTTTTTTATTTAAATGTGATAGTTGTATTTTAAATTTTTTAAGTAACTTCACTTTTTTATATTTATATCTACTATTCCTTTCATATAAAGGGATAGTGTTTTCATGTTTACATTGAGAATGAATTTTTTTTAAACAATTAAGAATAAAAATATTCCTTCTATAAAAAACTAAGCCGTCATTTATCCTCATGGATATGTAACAATTGTATGTTTTTTTTTTTTTTTTTTTTTTTTTTTTTTTTTTTTTATTAATAAACATTCTGTAAAATTCACATGATAAGTGTAAAAGAAATTATATTTAAAAAAAATATGAAGCCCCTTTAATTTTAATCATTCTCACTGGTATATTTTTATACATAATTAATTAAAATATAAATAAATAAATAAATAAATAAATATATATATATATATATATATATGTATATATCCATGTGTTTTATAATATTTATATATTTTTTATTTTTTTTTTTATTAATTATTTTTAGATAATCAATTCAATATTTATTTTTCATGTTCACACATTAGTACCACATATATATATATATATATATATGGTAATTACCAAAAAAAAAAAAAAAAAAAAAAAATTTTTGTTAAAAAATAAAACAAACAAACACATATAAAATAATATATAGGAAAAAAAAAAAAATAATTAAATAAAAATAAAAATAAAAATGATTAACATATTATATATATATATATATATATATATACATTAATAATTTTTATTTTTCTATTCAGCTACTATTATCAACACTCTTCAAACTATTATCTTTGGATATATAATTCTCAAGGTGTGTCATATCATTTTCAATCTATAAAAAGAAAAGTAAATATATATATATAATATATATATATATATATATATATATATATATATATATTAATTTATTTTTATTTTTTTTATTTTATATTTTTTATTTTACCTCATCATCCTTCACTGATTCAAGATCCTCAAGGCTTGAAAAAATATCTACGCTGTCACCATTTTTGATATGCTCAAAAAGCTCAAAGTTTTTTTTCGCATGCTTTATATCATCATTCTAAAAATAAAAAATATAAATATTAATATATATATATATATATATATATATATATATATATATATTTATTTATTTATTTATTTATTTATATTTATATTTATATTTATTTATTTATTTATATGCTCCTATTATTTTCCTTTTTTATAATATTACGTGATTATTTGGTATCCCCTTTTTGTCAGTGAAATATTTTTTATGCTGATTGGAAGGTCCGTTACACAAAACATAATTGTCTATAGGTAAGGTATTTAGTAACTTATCATTGTTTTGTAAAACTTTTTTATCATTATTTTGCACAATTTTTCTATCATTATTTTGCACAATTTTTCTATCATTATTTTGCAAAAAGTTTTTATCATTGTTTTGCATGTCTAGTAATAAAGATTGGTTCGATAAGGTATTAAAAAGGAGAATATGTTGGTTTTTTAATTTTTGTATATTAAGACGTTTATTTGTAATGTTATTTAAATAATTTTGTTGATGTAGAATATTTTTAATTAACATTTGATGATCAGAATTTGTTACATCATATCTATTTTTTAAATTATCTTGTAATTTTAGTGCTCTATGTTTTTGTTTCTTTAAATAATCTATCATATTTTTCAAAATGATAAGGTTTTTTTCATCCTTTTTTAAATCATGTTTTTCTTTATCTATCATTGTTTTTAATTGTTTCCTTTTATTATCTGTACATTTTATTTCATCTTCTTTTTTATTATAATTTTTATTTAAACTTATATTCTCAATATTTATTTTATTTATGTCATCAATAATTTCTTTTATTTCGTTTCTAATCGCCTTAATATTTTCTTTTTTATATTTTATATCTTTATATAAACATAAATTTAAAAATTCTAAGTTACGTCTTTCTTCTTTTAAACATTGATATTTTTTTAATTCATTTTCATATACATAAGCAAGACAATTCACTTGTTTTTTTTTTTTTTCTATATCTATTTTTTTTTTATTTATTTCTTCTTCAAGTTTTCTATTTATCTCTTCAATTTTATATACATCCTTACTTTCAATGTGGTAATTTTTTAAATCTGTATAATTAAAATCTATAAGTCTTGTAAAATATTTTTCTTCTTCAGAATATTTCTTGTTTTTCATTTTCTCTCCATCCTTTTCTTCTTTTTCTTTCTTCTTCAATTTTTCTTTTTTCTTTTTCTTATTGTTCAAATTTAAATATTCATTCATTATACCATTATTATCAATATGGTTGTTATTATTATTATTATTATTATCATCATATTTATCATCATATTTATCATCATATTTATCATCATATTTATCATCATTATTACCATTATCATCACGATCACTCTTACTATACATCTTCTTTTTATGTTTATCTCCCTTTTCTTTCTTTTTCTTTTCTTTAAAAATAGAATACTTACTACTTCTTTTTTTTCCTCCTTCAGAATAAGGTGACACTTCACAATCATCATCCTTATTCTCTATACTGTTTCCATCACTTTTGTCATCATCCTTATCATTACCATTTTGTTCCGTGTTTGTATAACTTTTTTTATTTTTTTTTATTTTCTTTTT
>LT969559.1:946092-986092 GCA_900097035.1 Plasmodium blacklocki (nom. inval.)
ATATATATATATATATATATATATATATATATATATATTTATATATATTTATATATATATATTTATATATATATTTATATTTATATTCATATACTCATATATTCTTTAGTATGACTAAATGAATTAAAAATAAATAAACTAATTAATAATACATAAAATGTATACTGATAAAAAAAAAAAAAAAAAATCAACTAAGACCTTTAATAACCTAAAAATATATAACACCAATAATAATATAACCAAATGAATTTTAAATTCAAAACAGTAATACATAATTTAAAAAGTAAACTGAAAAATGAATTTGTGTCTGATAAAAAGCAATTATATTCTTGTAATTTTATGAAAAATAAATATAATATATATGAAAATAATTGGTTGTTAAATTATGGTTGTTCAATTAAAAAATATTTATTTTATAATCGTAAAGAAGATCAAGATGAGGAATTTAAAGGTACATATAAAAATGAGATAATGAAAAATTATAAAATATGGAAATGTAATAATATATTATCACAAATATATAAATATAATTATAATTATTATTTTTATGCTCTTTTTAATAATAATATCTTTAATCAAAAGAAATTATATTTTTTTTTTATGGCTTCCTGTTTGGCTTTAAATAAATTTCTAAACACTCAGGAAGAAAATAATGAAAATAATAATTCCTTAAAAAAAAAAAAAAAAAAAATTATGAACAAAAATTTTTTTGGCTTGTCCAATGAAACAGCTAGCTGCTGTGGAATTATGGCATATATGGGAAATAGAGATGCTTCCAAGATATTAATAGATGGAATTGAAATTTTACAAAATAGAGGATATGATTCATGTGGAATGTCAACTATAAGTAATAAAAATGTTTTAAAAACAACTAAATATGCAAGTAATACAACTTGTGATGCTATTGAAAAATTAAAATCCAATTACCTGAACAGTCATAAAAATGATCATATAGGAATTGCACACACACGATGGGCAACACATGGATGTAAAACTGATGAAAATGCTCATCCACATGTTGATTATGGTGAACGGATAAGTATAGTTCATAATGGTATAATTGAAAATTATAGAGAAATTAAAACATTTTTATTGAAAAATAATATTCCATTCAAATCAAATACTGATACAGAGGTTGTAGCTAATTTAATAGGATATTTCTTAGATAAAAAACAATCATTTCAAGATGCTGTCTTGTCAGCCATAACACAATTAGAAGGTACATGGAGTTTTTGTATAATACATAAAAATCATCCTGATGAAATGATTTTAGCTTCAAATGGATCACCCTTACATATTGGCTTCAAGGATGAAGAAATTTTTATAGCATCTGAACATACTGCATTATTTATGTTTACTAATGAATATATTTCCTTAAAAAATGGAGAAATACTTTCCATAAGTAAAGATAAAATAAATGATTTAAAATTATTGAAGAAAGTAGAAAATATACCAGAAATAGCTATACAAAAAACTCCACATCCATATCCACATTGGACTATTAAAGAAATACATGAACAGTCAACTTCTTTATCCAAGTCATTAAATAATGGTGGAAGATTTAGTAGTGGAGATCATTTTGTAAAATTAGGAGGATTAGATCCATATATACAAGATTTAAATAAAATAGAAAATTTAGTTTTGGTTGGTTGTGGTACATCTTATTATGCAGCATTATTTGCTAAATATCTTATGAATTACTTAAATTGTTTTAATACTGTTCAGGTTATGGATCCTATCGATTTTAATATATCTGTAATACCAAAGGAAAAAGAAGGAGTTATATTCATATCACAAAGTGGTGAAACAAGAGATGTTATAAAAGCGTGTAAATTAGCAGAAGACTTAAATGTAAGGAAATTATCAGTTGTTAATTCTGTTGGATCAACAATTGCAAATATGACCGGTCGTGGTGTGTATTTAAATGCAGGTAGAGAAGTAGGAGTAGCATCGACAAAATGTTTTACCTCTGAAGTATCAGTTTTAACATTAATAGCCTTATGGTTTTTTCAACATAAAAAAAACAATCAATCCAGTAATAAAGCAACATCCTTAATTAATTCGTTACATAGATTACCTTTATATGCTGGAGTAACAATTAAATCGTGTGAAAATACATGTAAAACATTATCAGAGAAATTTAAAAATACAAAATCTATGTTAATTATAGGAAATGGTTTAAGCTATCCTATAGCTCAAGAAGGTGCCTTAAAAATTAAAGAACTGGCTTATATACATTGTGAAGGTTTCACTGGAGCTTCTCTTAAACATGGTCCATATGCTTTATTAGGTGGTGAAGACAATATCCCTGTAATTATGTTATTATTTAATGATAACACGAAGAATGCAATGATCAATACAGGAGAACAAATAAAATCTAGAGGAGCACATATTGTATGTTTAACGGATGATGAAAACTTAGTTAAACATTTTGCTGATGATATCATTTTAATTCCAAATAATGGTATCTTAACACCTTTACTTGCAGTCATACCTTTGCAAATGTTGGCTTATTACACGAGTGTAAACAAGGGTATTAATCCTGACAAACCGAGATGCTTAGCCAAAACGGTAACAGTATCGTAAACACATGTAAAATATGAGAACATTTTTTTTTAATATTTTTTTAGGTAAATTTTTTTTTATATAATGTTTTGTTAAATGATTCTATCAAAAAAAAACTATGTAGTTTTTTTTTTTTTTTTTTTTTTTTTTTTTGAAAATACAACTAAAAAAGTTTATGTGTCTCAAAATAATTGAAATGATACAATAAAAATGGTATATATGGGTAAATATAAATATGAATAAATAAATAAATAAATATATATATATATATATATATATATATACATATACACATAAATATTATGTGGATGCTTTATTTTGTTGTGTTTGCTTATGTAATAATAAAACAAATATACAGTGATAAAAACATGATGTTTCCACATAATATATGTACATTTTTCATTGCATCATTTTGTTTATTAAACGAAGGGATGATAACATCAAGAGTGTGTTGGCATCCTTCATTATATTTACATCATATACATATCCCCATTTAAAAAACTGATATATATATTCCAAATTACAATAACGATAAACATCCTTATAATTTATATACCTATTTAAAAATAAATAGGTAAATATAAATGAATTCAAATATTGTGTGCATTTATAAAATAAGAAAATTTCTGAATTGTTCATGTTTTTTATTAATTTTTGTATTTTTTCCTGAACATCAAAATTTTGTTCAGGTGTTTCGAAATGGTTGGCTATATTTAATTTAATATTATGAATACGTTCAAAGAGATTAATAAATTTATTATAGATGTATTTTTGTTCTTCATATAAGTTATTAATATGATATTTATTAATATAATTTAAGCAGTTTGGTAAATGAATAGTTTTTTTTATATCATGTAGAGAATTTTTGTGCATATTAAAAGCATGTTGTTCATTATTATTTATATAAAAAATAAGATCATTAATAAAATTTTCATATATTTTTTTTTCCATAAGGGTTCTTTCTATTTCAAAGAAATATACAATTCGCTCTTTTTTATTATTATTAATATAATCATGATAGTTAGAATGGTCACTTTTGTTATCATATATATTGTCACCTTTGTTATCATATATATAGTCACTTTTGTTATCATATATATAGTCACCTTTGTTATCATATATATAGTCACTTTTGTTATCATATATATTGTCACCTTTGTTATCATATATATTGTCACTTTTGTTATCATATATATTGTCACCTTTGTTATCATATTTATTGTCACCTTTGTTATCATATTTATTGTCATAATTTTTTGGTAACATATTCTGTTCTTTTAAATTTACAAAATCGATTAAGTTATTCACACATAACGTTATGGGAGTTTTCAAAACATCCATATTATTTTTATTCCTCAAAATTTCCAATTTTATTAATAAACATAAGTCTTCATTTTTTAACGAGAAAACATTTTTTCTATTAGTTAATAAAATTTTGTCATCTATGAAAATTTCAGTTTTATTGGTATGCACATTTTTTCTTAACTCGATGTTTTTTATATTACAAAATTTTTTTAAGTTCTGTTTATTTTCATCAAAGCAAATGTATGATGAGTTGTATTTTTTAAATATGGAAAAAACATTTTTATTCAACCTTTTCTTAAACATATTATTTTATATATATATAATAATAAATGATACACATGGCCTCACACAATTATATATATATATATAATATATTTATATATATTTATATATTTATTTATATAGGTATAAGAAAATAAAAAGGATCCATCTATTTATAAATATATTATTATTTTCATAAAATTGAAAATTTTTGATAATAAGAAGGAAATTTTAATTCTTAAAAAAAAATTAAATTAAATAAAAAAAAAAAAAAAAAAAGAAAATTAAAAAAAATAAAACGAAATGAAATATATATGTATATATATATATACATATATAATATAAAGTAGTGCAATATTTATCATATGTACATTATATATATATATATATATATATATACATATACATATATGTTGTAGATATAAAACAAATGGGGCTCGTGATTATCAAAAAGAAAAAAAAAAAAAAAAAAGAAAAATTATATAAATATATATTATATATATATATATACATATAAACGTTTCAACGCTTGGATTATTAATGTAAAAAAATAATTATATTAACATAAAAAATATATAATATTTATTTACATTTCTATAGTGGATTAAAAAAAAAAAAAAGATATATGAAAAGGGTTAATTAAAAAAAAAAAAAAAAAATACATACATATATATATATATATATATATATATATATATATATATGTATATACTTTTAATTTTATGTGTGCATAGACTTAAAAATTTTTTATGAATTATTTATAAATAGTGAATAAAACGTATTATTCACAGGGGAATGAAGCTTATTATAAATATATATATTTAAATATATACATATAAATATATACATATAAATATATACATATAAATATTTACATATATATATATTTACATATATATTTTTTCATATATATATTTACATATATATATTTACATATATATTTTTTCATATATATTTTTTCATATATATATTTACATATATATATTTACATATATATATTTACATATATATTTTTTCATATATACATTTTTATTTTAGAATATTCCTGATTGCTTCAACATTTGTAATAGGTACATACTCTTGTTATCATTTTCTTTCTTACATTGTTCATATGTATTTGTATATCCTTTTTTAACAGCATCGACTAATATTTTTCTTACATTTTGATTGTTCAAAGATTGTAATATAAAATTTTTTAAATTCATATCATTTAATTTTTGCACTTTATTTAAAAGATAAATTATATCAACATCTTTTTCTTGTTTGATTGCCTGTGTAATATTATCATCTGCATTATCTTTATTATTTTCAAGAGCTGTTTGTGGGTCTTTAGTTTTAAATCCCAGAACTTTTTTTTTTTTTTTTCGTCCGAACATACCATCTGCTAGGTTACCAAATCCAAAGAAATTATTTAACTCAGAGAACAAATCATTTTGATTATCATCTGATGAGTTATGATGATCATGATGAAAGTCTTCACTAGAATCAATATTATTATTAGTATTATTTTCAATGAAGAAATTTTTTAAGATACCTGAAAAAATAGAATTAGGAAATAGATCATCCATTCTATCTATATTATTAAATTGATAATCATTTTGGTTTTCATCATCTGATGTATTGATATTATTATTAGTATTGAGACCATTGCCTCTTATAATAATTTGTGTATGTATATTATTACCATCATCTGAATATTTCCTTACAATTACATTTTTTCTTCTATTATTATTTTTATGATTATTGAATACTCTTGAATGTGCAACTTTTTTTATTATATCTTTTTCATCATTACATTCATTATATGATATTTTTTTGGAAGATAATTCTTTTTTGAAATCATTTAACATTTCGAAACTATATTCTGGATGTGTTTCATATAAATTACATAAAAATTTATATTCCTCTTCTTCTGACTTTGTATTATTTTTATTTACATTAGATGATTTCAATTTGTGTAAAGAATATATATTATTATTAATTTCATAATGTACAAATTTATGTATAATATCTGATGCCTTTTGATTATATTCTTGATTAGAAGAATGTTCTTTATGATTATTATTATTATTATTATTATGATTATTATTATTATTATCATTATCATTATCATTATTATCACTAGTACCATTTTTATTTAATAATACCATATTGGCTATTTTGTTTAACATAATTTGTTTTTCTTCATTATTTAATTTTTTAAAAAATTGAATGACCTCATTATATCTTTTTTCATATTCTAAATTTTTATTATTTTTTTTTAAATATGTAGAACCATATAATAATTTAATGGCATATTTTTTTATGACATCATTTGTACTTTTACAATCTTTCATATAGATATTTTCATTTTCTAACTCCTTGGAAATTTTTACAAAATTTAATTCTTTACCTTTCAGTTTGTTATATATTTCTTTACATTTATCTTCAATTAATAATTCATCCATATGATTATTTCCATTAACTCTGTCTTGATATTTATGTTTATCTTGTACATTAGTAATACCTATATCTAGGGCATCATTTTTTGTATTGATATGATTTGTATTATTCAAATATTTTTTTGGAATGATAAGACTATTATTCTTAAAATCAAATATAAATATCTTGTTTAATAAAAAATCTAAACCTAATAAGATGACATTTTTATTTATATATCCTAAATCACCTGAGTACATATTGTTATTTAATTGAATAGGTATCTTATAATTTTCTTTAGTTATAATATTGATATGATTAATATTTGTTTTATTAACTTGATATTTATTTTTTAATACATTTTCAATAGTTATACTTGTATTAGTATCATTATTATTGTAATTATTTGTTGTATTGTACATATATGAATTATTAACAAGTATAGTATTCAATGTCCCCGTATCTAAGATACCTTTATATATATTATCATTAACATCCACATTAAAATATTTTATATTATTAAAATAATCATATAGATTTATCTTATAATATGTCTGTTTATTATCTTCTTGATCATAATTTCTTTTATTTTGTTCATTATATTTTCCATATTCAATGTAATCATAATTTTGTTCTTTTTCATTTATTTCATCGTCATTCAGATTTAATAAAATTTTCATTTCTACAGTATCCAAAACAAATGTATCATAATTTTTAAAAAAGTTAAAACCAATAATTCCATAAAAATTCATATCTAACTCATCATTATCTATTACATAAAATGGAAGATGTTTTTCACCATTATGTTTTTTTATATTAACTACTTTTTTTATATCTACTTGTGTATTATTTAAATGAAATAATTCTTTCACATTCTCTATATCTTTTTCTTCATATTGTAAATTTAAACCTTCATTGTTTTCACAAGAAATTTGTGAAAAATCATTTTGGGTATCTATATAATCCTTATTATATTTTAATAATTCATCATTTAATCTCTTTTCAAATATAAAACTATTATCACTACATAAATCAATAATAAATTTCTTTTCCTCATTATTTACAAATAATTTTGTATATAAAAAGATATTACCATTTTTATATTCATATTTTTCTATAATTAAACTTTTTCTTGTTTTATTATTTTTTTCTTCTTTACTACTAAATCCAAATAAATGAACTTTGTTATTATATGTATCCTTACCTTTTTTTACAATGTTATTATTACCAATAAAATTTAAATATTTACTCTTTTTATTTCGAAAATTCTTTAAATTCAATGGACACTCAATATTATTAGTTAAATGTGTTAACTTCCTATCTATGCTCTTTCTTATATTTAGTGCTTCATATATATCACATAATAAAAAGGACCATATGAATATCACAAAATATAATAGCATTGTGTTCTTTTTTTTTTTTTTTTTTTAAACAAACAAAGGAGAAGGAACATTTAAACTTAATATTTGAAAAAAAAAAAAAAAAAAATTTTTTTTTTAAAACATATTGTTATAAATATAATGGAAACTACCCATCCCTAAAAAGGATTTCAAATGAATAAATAAATATATATATATTAAATATATATCTGATAAGATAATAATTATATATATATATATATATTATATATATATTTTTTTTTTTTATTTTTTATTTTTATTTTTATCTTTTTGGTAATATTTCAAAATTGTCATTTAAAAGAAAATATATTTGAAATATGTATAATTTTTCGGGCTTATTTTTAAGTCACCCCCAAAAAAAAAAAATAAATAAATAATAAAATAAAATAAATAAATAAATATAATATATACATTATATATATTATATATTATATACATATAATATATTTTTATATTAATTTTTATTACGAGAAAGGTATTCCACTATGTAATATATATATATATATATATTAAAACCAGTTTCAGCATTTTTAAAAAATTAAATATACTTATTTTGTATATATATATATATATATATATATATATATATTACAGTATATTATAACAAAATATATATTAAAAATAATATTTCATTACACTATTTATTATTTATTATTTATTTTTATATTTTTATATTTTTATATGATTGATTTTCCAAATACTCCTCCCTTGTTTGATTGTTCCTCCTCACTTTCTATATATTTTTTTTTTTCCTTCTCATTAATAATTTGCTCTTTCTTTTCTGCATTACTATTCTGTTCATCCTTTTTATAAACTGCACATAAAAAAAAAAAAAAATAATAAAAAATAATAAAAAATAATAAAAAAAAATAAAAATCATATCATGGTTATATATATTATTCTACACATATAAATTTATTTATCTATCAGTTTATATTTTAAATCATTAGTATATAAAATATTATCTTATTCATAATTATATATATATATATATATATTTTTATATATATATATTTTTTTATATATATATTTTTTTATATATATATTTTTTTATATATATATTTTTTTATATATATATTTTTATATATATATATTTTTATATATATATATTTTTTTTTATATATATTTTTTTTTTTATATATATTTTTTTTTTTATTATTTTCTTTAAAACTTACATGCTTGATCCTCTATGATATGTATAAGACCATCCTTCAAATTATTTGTTATTAAAACGTTTTTTTCTAATTGATGCATTTGTTTTGTCAAATTTTGTTTCAGTTTACTTAGATGACTTTTATATAATATTTTATTTTGATATGTTCTTTTTAATTCACCTTTTTTTTCTTTTAAATTATTGAAGTTTTGTATTAATATATATTTTTTTATCTTCAGAAAAAGTAAATATGTAAATGATATTTTTATCTTGTCTATGTAATATAAATCTTCATTCAAATTTTCAATCATACGTTTTAATTGCTTTGTGTTTTTTTGCCTTTTTTCCTTATCCTCTTCATTTCTTCTATAATCATCCTTATCATAAAGTCCAGATATTATCCACTGTACTAAAGTCTTCTTCTTCTTCTTCTTTATATTTTCATCTTTTAAAAAATTAAAATCATATTTCTCATTTAATATATTTGTAAAAAATAAGTTCATATTCTCTATCTTTTCTATCATATCTACTTCATCTTCTTTATTTTCATGCTGTCTCGCCAAGTCTTCATTATTTGAGGTACCTTCTTCTTGCATAACGTCGTGATCATCGTTTTTGTTAATTTCATATGATTTATCTTTTACGTTTGCATTTATACCTTTCTCGTCTTGTATATATCGAGCCATCATATGATCATAATTATTTTTGCCATTCATTATTTGGCTTGATGTTTGAATGTTTTCATTTGGTCTGTAAGGATTGTCCGTATGTACCTGACCGTTCATGTAATTATTAGTTTGGTTATTCATATAATTATTAATTTGGTTATTCATATAATTATTAGTTTGGTTATTCATATAATTATTAGTTTGGCCATTCATATAATTATTAGTTTGGTTATTCATATAATCATTCGTTTGGCCATTCAAATAATCATTCGTTTGGCCATTCAAATAATCATTCGTTTGGCCATTCAAATAATCATTCGTTTGGCCATTCAAATAATCATTCGTTTGGCCATTCAAATAATCATTCGTTTGATTATTTGTGTAATTATTTCCCTGAACATCCATTGGATAATTCTTCTGACCATTTATTAAATAATTATCTTGACCTCTCATCATGTAGTTACGTTGTCCATTTATGTTACCATACTGCAACATCATTTTTTGCTTCTCATACATATTATACATATTAATTTGAAGATTAAGCATTTGAGAAAACTTATTTTTTTCTTTCAATAATTGGATCTTTTCAAACGTTTTATCTAATGAATATAATACCGCTTTGAAGTATAGTAGGATATCATAGTTTTCGTATATATTCGTGTGATTGAAAGGTAACTGTTGTGGGTCTTTTTCATTTTGATAATTTCGTTTTGTTAGTTTAATTATGTTAGGTTTTTTCTTTACATAAATAAATAAGAAGATGGATGTAAGGTAAAATAAGAAGAAAATAAAAATAAATTTGCTTAAGACTTCATAAAGGAAAGAATTTTGGTTTGTTTGAATTTGATAAAATAAAAGTATCCACTTAAAAATGTTTTTCTGAATATTACATGGAAAATATGATCCTATTAAAAATAAAATAAATAAATATATAAATATATAAATAAATAAATAAATAAATATATATATATATATATATATATATATATATATATATATATATGTACATATATATTTATATATATAACATTTTATTCATTTATCATGTGAAAGCACAAAAAAAAAAAAAAAAAAAAATGAAGTGTTTACTACATTACATATACACATGTGTATGTTTAACAAATGTAAAATATAAAAATAAATATCTTATACATAATATTTCTTATTATTTTACCTATTAATGACATAAAAAAAACTGAGATCCATAAAGGTATGCTCACGAATAGAAAAAGTTTTTTATACTTTATTAAAAATGAAATGAAATTTATAAAAAAAAAAAAAAAAAAATTGAATAAGGCTGTAAGTATAATGATATATGAAAATAAATTTGCATAAAATTTATACCATTTTATTTTTAATAAATCAAATAATAAGGATCTAAAATTGTCTTGTTTATTCATGTCATTAAATATTTCGGATATTTGATTTTCTTTTATGTCGTTAATATAATCATAAAAATAGCTAACTGGTTTGAAACTCATAAAATGAAATAAGAAAAAAAAGAAGCAATTTAAAAAAAAAAAGGAAAAAAAAAAAATATAAATCTTGCTTCTTATATAATACACCATGATTATAGTTAAAACTAAATATATTATTGTTATAATAAAAAGAATTATTAATAAAATATATTTATAATTATACATGTTATTATAATTTTCTTCATATATCTCATGAACAAAAATTTCTTTATCTTTTTTAAACACACCATAATTCTGTACATTAAACGACGTCTAAAAGGGGAATATATATATGTAATATATATATAAATATATATATATATATATATATATATTTATTTATTTATATATATTTATTTATATAGTATTCATTTTTTATATTTTATACACTTACCCTTATTAATAGAGATAGGGAGTATTCAATGTTGTAGAGAATCGAATAAGTGTCGTAATATTTTATCCTTCCCTTATTATTATCTATGATGCTTTTATAACGCTCTAAATGGGTACTATCTAAAAGGAATAAATTTATATATGTACATATGTGTGCATGCATTATTTTATTATATATATATATATATATATATATATATATATATTATATGTTAATGTACCAGTGTTGGATTCGTGGGTGAGTAATGGATTGCCTATAGTTATTTCATCGGATACTTTAAAAAAAGAAAAAATATATATATATATATATATATATATATATATATATGATATCTATCATATATAAATAAATAAATATACATATTTGTAAATATATTTATTTATTTTTATTTTTTTTTTTTTTCATTTTTCTTATATGTGGACTACTTTGGTTGTCGTCACTAAATTTTAGAAAGATGTCATATGGAAAATGATTAAAAAAATCATCATATATAGAAATATTGTAATCATTTAAATTCATATTAATATCCAATAAATTTTTATTTTGTAAATCTTTTTTATTTCTCATGATATTCTTTATGACTATGGAATTTAAAAAGTTGTAGTAATCTGCTGAATAAGTAAAAGTATCATATGATTTCTCCTACAAAAAGGAATGTATATATATATATATATATATATATATATATATATATATATGTGTGTGGGTGTATATATATGTGTATATGTTTATGTATATTTTATATATATATAATACAACATGTTAATATGTCTTCCGTTTTACCATATTTGTATCCGTTAAGAAATAATCCTTTAATAGAAGGTTATACTTTTTATTAATATGATAATATGAGCTTTGATCAAAATTTATTTTTAAAATTAATAAAATTAAAAAAAGCCCGAAGCAACATATATTAGATAATTTTAGGATACTCATATTTTTTATATTTTTTTCGTCAGATATAAACATCTTTTGTTTTCTTAAATTTTTATTTACCTATATTATTTTGAATAAATAAAACCACACATATATTTTTGTAATATATATGTATTATGTATGTATGTATGTATGTATGTATGTATGTATGTATGTATGTATGTATGTATGTATGTATGTATGTATGTATGTATGTATGTATGTATGTATGTATGTATGTATGTATGTATGTATGTATGTATGCATGTATGTTTTTTTTTTTTTTTTTTTTTTTTTTTACTTGTTTTTTTTTTTCTTGAAAGAAGAAAAGGTATTCCTTTATCTTCAACCAGAGTGGCATATTTGTTAACTTGTAATCTACAAAAAAAAAAAAAAAAAAAAAATAAATAAAAATATATATATATATATATGTAGTGCTCATAGCTTTATTTTTTTTTTTTTTTTTTTTTTTTTTCCTTATTGTAATTTTTATCTATTACTTAATAAAAGATCGTTCTCGCTTACAAGGAGAAAGGTGCTTGCTGTGGATATAACTATTATCATAGGTATAAAAAAAAAATTATAAATTAAAGAGAACAAAAAATAGTAAGGATATTCATTTTTATATATATTATTCTTTTCAAAGAGATCGAACGATTTGACATAGTCACTATAATTTTTGAGACCTACAAAATATAAAAAAAAAAAAAAAAGTAATATATGTGAATTAATTTGTCTGGAAAATTGTTTGTACATCTTGATTATCTAAATATGAAATTAGATATAAATATATAAATATATATATATATATATATATATATATATATATATTTATTTATTTATTCATTTATTTATTTATTTACTTGTTATATATTGGACAAATGGTACTATTACAAAAGCACAAAGAGAAATGAAAAGCACCTTGTTATGTTTTAATGTATTGCTAATTATGTTTATGGGTATAAGAAATATTTTACTAACTTTTGATAATTCTTTAAAAATATTTAAGATTAATAAGATATAATAAATATATATTAACAACGACATGAATTTTTCATATGTAGAACCATATTCAATAGAAACTACATTAAAAAAAAAAATAAAAAAAATAATAATAAAATTAAAGAATAATTCACAGGCATAAAAAAATACACATATATATATATATATATATTTATATTTATGTATATATTATTTTTTGTTTGCACCTATAAATTGCTGATATATTATATTTATATTAATAAGGGATATGATTGATACATGAAATATATTTTCTTTTCTCCTATAAATAAAATATATAAATGTACATATAAATGTACATATAAATGTACATATAAATATACATACAAATATGCATATGTATATATGTACATGTTATATATTTATATTTTTATTTTATTATAATTTTTTTTTATTTTTTACTCTTTCTTTGTCCAGTAGATATTTATTATCGCACATGTCATCAAATTAAAAAAAATATAAAGTACCCATTCTTTCCAAAAAAAATATTTAGCTGTGCTTATATGAATTTCTTTTTTCAAGATTTCAGATTGATCTAATTTATGAAATATAATAACGTAATCTTAAAAGGAAGAAAGACCAACAAAAAAAAAAAAAAAAAAAAAAAAAAATAATATAAAATAAAATAAAATAAATATGATAAAGACATTATATCATGTAATATTATATATATGAAAAATACACATATATATATATATATATATATACATTTACATTTTTATTTTTCCTAACCTAAGTATGTGTTAACATGTTGATTATAAAACAAGAAAGAATATTTAAAATAATCTGTGTCTATATATTTCGAGTAATTTAATTTCTCATGATTACACATCTGAGATATATTAGATAGATTATTTTGGATGATTTTTACATCTTGTATATTTAAATATGGACTTTTTAAGATATAAGAAAATGAATTATTAAAACATTGTAACAAATTATCATTATTATATGTATAATATATATTAACAAATATTATATAGAATAATAAATGTACAACTAATAAAAAGATATTCTTCATATGAGAAGAATCGAATGCTTTTTTTTTTTCTTTTTCTTCTTCTTTTTTTTTTTCCTTTGTTTTTTTCTCAATATATACTATATTACTCCTATCCATTATTATGATTTATACATATATAAGTATGTTTCAAAAATTCATATTATATTACTCCTTAATTATGTTATATAATATTTTGTATTGTTTATTATCACATATAGATCTAGATATATATTATATTATATATTAGTTAATTTATTCCCTTATATTTTCTACCTACATTATAAGGAATATCATTACAAAGAAGACAATATTAAAAATATATACACATATATATATATTATAGCAAACCCTTATATTTATTCATATATGATATATGAAAGGATTAATAAGATATGTGGTTCTTATTTTGTTGTTATTATGTTGTTATTATTTTGTTATTTTGTTGTCATTTTATTATCATTTTATTGTCATTTTATTATCATTTTATTGTCATTTTATTGTCATTATATTATCATTTTATTGTCATTATATTATCATTTTATTGTCATTTTATTATCATTTTGATTTTTTTTTATTGTTATTGTTTTATTATTTCTTTATTATAATATGTCATTTTTTTATTATGCACAGTTTTGCATTGTTCAAAAAAAAAAAAAAAAAAAAAAAAAAAATGAAATTAATTATTTCCCAAAATATAATAATAAATAAGAAATGAAATTGTAAATATACAATGCGACAAATATTTTATACTAACATATGAACTTTCAATTTTTTGTAAATCATCTTATTATATATACATGGAAGGGGGAAAAAGAATAATAACTTATCATCTATAAAAAAAAAATTAAAAGAAAAATTAATAAATAATTAATATATATATATATCATCATACTATCATTTGTCTATATTATACACTTCATTATTTATTTATTTATTTATTTATTTTTGTTCTTACTGTTTCCAGTTGAAGAATTATATTTGAACACTGGACAATAATATAAAAAATCATGAGCATCTAAATCATCATTGTCTTTAAATATATCAAATAAAGAATTAAAATTTTTTTCAAAATAAATTAAATCGTTTTCTCTATTTTCACTCTTTTCATCATAAATATCATTTTTTCTTTTTTCTAAAGATTCTTTATTTTTTTTTATTTTTATAAGTATATATGGAGAATCGTAATAAAAATTCTTTTCTTTTTCCTCAACATTCCATTCGTCAATTTTAAACACATCAGATATATAATCTATATACTTTTCAAATGTATTATCATTCGATAATTCATCTTTCGTATTTTCTTCGTCATCCATATATTTTTCATATTCATCATTTTTATTTTCTTCATTTGCAATTTTAAAAAATATTAAATTCTTTTTATGAATCCTATAATGAACTAAATTGTTTGAGGATTTAGTAAACTCACTTTTATAAATTTTAATCGGCTCTATCCATATGCCTTCTTCCTTTCTAAGTTGTGACAAAAAAGATGAAATATGCACACACGTATAAATATTAATATTCTTTTTTTTTTTTTTTTTTTTACATGAACATATATAAATTTTTTACATGAACATATATAAATTTTTTACATGAACATATATAAATTTTTTACATGAACATATATAAATTTTTTACATGAACAATTCATATTTATTTTTTCTTCTTAATTTTTTTTTGTTACTTGTTTATTTTCTCAGAGTATTTAAAAGAGGTGCTCAGATTACTTAAGCTGGTGTTCATATTAATGGCATATGTAAAATAAACTGAATAAAAGAATAGCAAAGGATTACTGAACATGGAAATATTGTAAACGTTGTTAGCTCCTCTTTGTTCTTTGTTTATAATATATTTTAAATAGTTTAATTTGTCTAATAAATAAGTGAGCAAGTTTTTAATGTTTTCTTTTTTATGATTTCCAAGGAAGTTCCATTTTCTTGGTACCTTAAAAGGAGAATAATTTAATGCACATAGAAAAAAAAAAAAAAAAAAAATTGAGTAAATATATATAAAATATATGTATATGACTGTTTCTTTTATATCGATATATATATATATATATATATATATATATATATATAATTATGTAGAATATACCCTATATGTTAATAAAGCATTCATTATATCCATATAATAACTGTTTAAGGACATGTTTGTATCGTTCATTTTTACAAAATAATGGATTTCTCTCTTCATTTCATTCACATAAAATAAAAGGGTGTTGTATTCCTCAGTTATGAATTTTACTGGATTGATGCATATAAAGAGAATATAAACATATATGTATATACATATATATATATATATATTATAATAATGTTGATAGACCTTTAAAAAGAAACGTACACATACATAAGCATACACACACACATATATATAAATATATATATATATATATATATTTTTTAATCCGTTGTAATTACGTTTGGGGGTTGTGTTGATTCCGCGTTTTATGAAATTAAAATTCGAGAAAACATCAAAAGATAATAAAATGAGATAAAGGGCATTTTTTCTTTCGTACATATTCATAATTAAAGAATTGGATATGAAAATATTTTTCATCGATTTTACATTATAATTAATTTCATATATATGAGACATTTTGTTGTGTTGTAATATTTTTTGAAGTAAATGAAAATTCTCCTGAATATATTTGGTTAATTCATTTATTGTAAAGGTATTACTAGATATCTTTAAAATGTTATTTATATTTGATAAGACATTTTTATTAATTTTTATAGAAAAGAAAGTACATAAAAAGGAGGATAAGATATTTTTTATTAATATCATTTTTTTGGAAAATACAGTTGATAAAAATGAATTGAAGTATTTAAAAAAAAATTCTTTATATTTTTCTTCATTTTTTGATTCATACATTTTTTTATTATTATTTATATTATCTAAGTTATTTTTACTATTTACATTATTTGTACTACTATCATATATGTTATTTAGTTCTTCATTGGTATTATTTTTTATATCAACGTTTGTGTTTTTGACGTCACTATTATTATTATTGTTATTATTGTTATTTTTATTATTTTTTTTATTATTATTATTATTATCATCCTCAAATACCTTTTGCCCAGATATCTCCATCATAGTATCGTCTTCTTTTTCTTTTAGCAAAATTGGCAGATTGTTAAAAAGGTCAACTAAGAAATATAATTCATTGATTATGTCCATATCTAATTTTATATTCTCTAAATGTGATTGCTCATTTATAAGGACAAAGAAGAGCATTACATAAAAGACATATTTTGAATTTAATTTATTCTCATTTCTGAATTTTTTGTTATTCATTGAATTTATAACAAAGTATAGAAAATTCAAATATTCATTTGAATACATACTAAAATCTAGATTAATTACCACGGATATTTTTCTTAAAGAAAATGTAATTAAATTCAAGTTAGTATAAAATACAAAAAATATTTTGTTTAAATTTTTTTCCATAAAATTTTCAAGGTTGTGATTATCCTTTTCATTGTTTATATCTATCATAATAATATCACTAACTTTTGTGTGTACACAATGATCTGATGTTATATCTACTAAAGTAACATTATTATTATTTAATAAAATTTTAGATATAATAAAACTATATACGTGTTTTTTAAAAAGAAGGATAATCCTACCTTTTTTATCTATCATGTTTATGAAATATGTATTATTCTTTATTTCATCTAATAATGAAGTGTGTACAATTTTATTATTCTTTTCTAATTTAATTATTTCGTCATTATTAGAAACTTGCATCTTCATTTGTTTCATTTCCAATGGAAATATAGAAATATTCATATATTTATTTATTAAATTGTATAAATTATTGATAATATGTTTTTTATTTATATATATGTTTTTTAATTTTATAGATATATAATTCTTAATAGATATATCTAACATGTCCTTCTTAATTATCTTATCAATTATGACTTTATAATAATATAATTCATCTTTATTTATTTCTTTTAATGGTATATACATTTTGGCATAATTATCTCTATCCTTATTTTTTATATATTTGTCCCATTCATCCTTATTTTTTTTTATATTCCTTATCAAATTTTTAAAAATATTTCTTTTATATTTTTGTAATTCTATTAATTCACACATATAATATTCAACACCCTCTATATCATGTTTTTCATAATTTTTATTATATTTTTCTAATTCTTCCTCGTCTTCACTATATGTATCGAAATTTCTGAACAAGTCAGAATTTTCCTGACCATGTTCATAATTTCCCTCCCCTTTATTATTATTTTGATTATCATAAAAAAGATTTTTTAATTTTTTTTTTTTAATATAAAATAATTTGATGAATGAGTTTAGATTATGTGTAAGTTGTTTAAATCTGTATTGTTCCTGTGTGACTTGTATGATATATTCGTTTTGTAATTTATATATATTTTTTTTTTCATTTTCAAATGATTCTTTTTTTTTCATATTATCATCTATTTTTTCTGATTCCTTGTAATTATGAAAGAAGGCGTCTTTATGTTTGTCTATATCATGTTCTTTATGGTCACGTTCATGGTCTATATATTTAGATTCCTTTCCATTATCTATGGTATCAAGATCGTTTTCTACAACACCGAATGTCTCATCAACAATGGAGCTATCGGAGCAGCTTGTGGAGCTACTGTCTATATGATAACAATAATACTTACAATTACTAATATTATTATTACCATAAGTGTTATTATTGTATATTTTTGAATTATAACTTTCTAAGTTGTCCTTATTAAAACTTTTGGATTCGTTAATATATTGGGCTGATATAATTTTTTTTTTTTGAGAAATGCAAATATTATTTTCAAAAGGGATAGAATCCTTATTATTATGTTTATTATAATTGTCTGTATTATGTGTATCATCTGCATCTTTAGCTTGATTATTATATATAGTTTTTATATTTATACTATGCTTAATATTTTGATCGCGCTCTGATTCGCATAACTCTTGATAATTGTTATTATTTACATTTATAAATTTTTGAATTATACATTTTTGCTTATTTTTATTTGAAAAGGTTTTAAAAAATAGAAAGATGTCTTTCCATTTAATAACATTATTAACAAAAATGTCTATATATATGGAAAGTATAAAGTTTACTGTGAGGATATCTTTGTTATAAATAAGTGATATAATATGAAAATAAAAAAAATTTAAAATATATATTTCTGCTTGTTTATTATTCATTATATTAAAATGTTGAGAAAATGATTTAAGAATTTTTAAGAAGAAAGTATTACATATATAATATTGTTTATCAATATATTTTAAAGATTCTATTAATAAATAAAAAACATAAATTAATAGAAACTCTTTTTCATCCTTAGTATTTGAATTTTTTATATGTTCATTATATTTGTCTTTTTCTTCTGATAATTGCTTTACTACTTCTTCTTTGGTTTTTTCGTTTTTTAAACATTCATTGTATAAGTTCATGACCTGGAAAAAAAAAAAATAAAAAAAAAAATAAAAAAAAAAATAAAAAAAAAAAAATGATAAAATGAGACATATGATATGAATATATAAACATATGAAATAAATAAATATATATATATATAAATATATATATATATATATATATATATATATACATATATGTTGCTTTATATTTTGTGATTGTTTTTACCTTTTCATGATAATCCTCCAGATTGATTTCCTCCTTTTGTTGAACATATTGATCTTTTTCCTTTTGGTAATAGTATTTTATCAAATTTATTATATTTTCCTTCCTATAATTACACATGATAACATGATAATTCCTATTAATTTTATTAAAATTCATTTTGGTAATGTCATTTAAAAAAATATATATAATATTTAAATTATTTTGTGTCATTATTGTATATATATTATGATCAACCCCTTGAAAAATCAAATAGCAATCCTTATTATTAAATTGTTTAAGCTTGTTAATAAAATTATCTATATGATTATTTTTTAAAAAATATTTTTTTTTGTCTTTTTCATCATCATATATTTTATCACAAGTGTTCATGTGATCCATACTATAAGAAGATAATTTAATTTTATAAAAATATTCATATTTTATGTAAACAAATTTTTTTTTGTCCATAATTAATTTTTTCAACATATATTTTTTGGTTTGTAAAAATGTATCTATACATATCACCACATTATCGTTTAAATAATCAAAGGTATTGCAATAGAACATAATCATTTTATCATAACATAAATTCATTTCTTTGTATTTTTTTAAAAAATTGATATCAATAAAATTATCGTAATTTAAGAGATCTTTTATATTTATATATTTATAACTATCATCGTGAAGATAAGAGTTTCTCATGTATTTTTCTCCTTTTTTTTTTTCTGCATCGTTTTCTTCCTTTAATTCATTTACATGGTTCTTGTTTTTTTCTGCATCGTTTTCTTCCTTTATTTTATTTACATGGTTCTTGTTTTTTTCTGCATCGTTTTCTTCCTTTATTTTATTTACATGGTTCTTGTTTTTTTCTGCATCGTTTTCTTCCTTTATTTTATTTACATGGTTCTTGTTTTTTTCTGCATCGTTTTCTTCCTTTAATTCATTTACATGGTTCTTGTTTTTTTCTGCATCGTTTTCTTCCTTTAATTCATTTACATGGTTTTTGTTTTTTTCTGCATTGTTTTCTTCCTTTATTTTATTTACGTGGTTTTTGTTTTTTTCTGCATCGTTTTCTTCCTTTAATTCATTTACGTGGTTCTTGTTTTTTTCTGCATCTTCTTCCATTTGATTGTTTTCTTTTAATAACAATTTTAAGAATTTTACTTTTTCCTTATAACTAAATGATAAACAATAAGTAAGTAGTACTGACTTAAAGAGAAGAAATATTTTTTGCGTCTTCATTTTTTCTTTTATATGTTTATAAACAGAAAGGATTTCTTCCTAAAAGGATAAAAAAAAATAATACATATAGAAAATAACACAAATGTGTGTATAGTTTTGGCAGTATGCACATAAATATAAATAAATATATAAATATATAAATATATATATATATATATATATTATATATACATATTATACATATTTATACATAACAATATAAATTTCATTACATATATTTTATAAGAAGGAGGTGATAAAGTTTGAGATATCGTATGGTCAAGATTTGCATGCAATATATTAGCTTGTTTATTTAATTCTTGTAAATTATCATATCGTTTAAATATTTTTTGTTTTTCTTTTACATAATTATTTATTGAAGATATATACTGATGTATGATATATATGAATTTGTAGTTGATAAATTTTTCTACATTTGAAATATTTTCATATTTAGAAATAATATTTTTATTAATATTTTGTTTATCAATATTTTTAATCTGTTTTATAAAAAATGTATATGTGAATGTATTTTTTATATATTGTTTATCATTTTTTTTTTTTATATATAGATATAATATTTTAACAAGTCCCATATAATTATGTTCGTTATTATATTTGAAAGAATGAAAATCATCTTTTGTAATCAAATTTAAATATTTTTTAGTAACAGATATTTTATCTTCATATGTTTTCAATTTAATATCTATACATTTATTAATATATTCTATTTGTTTATTTTTTTTGTTTATATCTTTTATAATATTATTTATTTTAATATATAAATCTGGTTCGAAAAAAGAAGACATATATTTTTTACATAACTTTTTTTTATTATTAAGATAATTCATTTCATCATTTAATAATTGTGTATATATATCTTTAATTTTATTTGTTAAATATTCTATATTGGAATATGTGTTTACATATTTATCATATGTATTTGTATAAAAAGTTTCAGAGTACGAATATATAGTAGGGATATAAATATTATCTTCATGTTGATGATTATGCTTAGGAAGATAATATATTATATTATTCATATGTCCCATATTTTTTTTTATTTTATTATCTTTTCTTTTCATTTTGTTGTTATATTTTTGAATTATATTATCTATTTGTAAAATATCCTCTTGCATATTTTCTTCTTCTTGATTATGAAAAATATCAATCTTATTTTTCAATAATATAAATGATGATGTTTGCCTATGTTTTATATAATTATATATACATAAGGATATATTAAAAAGGCTAAAATTATTTGTCTCATAATAAAATAATTTTAAAGATATTATATGACAGCTTTTAAATAACTTTCTATATTTATTTTTATATTTTTTATATATTAAAAGAAAATTATCAGTATAAAATATAAAATGATTCATATCTAATATCAAAGAGTATATATAATTATTAAAATTCCCTTCTATCATTATATCTTTATGTTTTATCATATTGATAATATATAAATAATATTCATCTATAAAAGATTTATATAATATATCTATACCACTATTATATATAATATTATCTAATAAATTTAAATACTCTTCGTCTTGTGATAATTCTGAAAGAAAAACATTTCGAATATTCCTTATATCATTATTATTATTATTATTATCATCATCATTAATTTTATTATTATTATCATCATCATTAATTTTATTATTATTACTATTATCATCATTAATTTTATTATTATTATTATCATCATTAATTTTATTATTATTACTATTATCATCATTAATTTTATTATTATCATCATTAATTTTATTATTATCATCATTAATTTTATTATTATTATTTATCTTTTCATTCATCTGCTGATTTTCTTTTTTCTTTTCTTCATCTAAGTTACACATTTTTATAGCTGGGTCATAAGCCTTTTTAATTTTTTCTTTAATTTCTTCAATGGGACCTTGCAAAAAATATAAATTATAATATTTATAATAACAATATATGGTAACAATTTTATTTATTAACACACTTTGATCATTCACAAATAATATATTACTCCTCTTTAAAAGAAGATAAATATTTATTGTAAGTATATGATCTACTAATATTTTATATAAGAAAAAATCTTTTCTTGTATTATCATCTTTTGAAGAAAAAAAGAAATATGGTTTCAAATTGTTTATACTTAATATATTAGAATCATTTTCATATATATCATTTTTATTTTCTAATATATATTTTTTGTTATTATATATATTTATAAACATATCATTTGTCTTATACATTATATGCTTGTCAAAATATTTTAAAAAGGTTTCGTTAATAATTTGTTTATATTCGATTCTTTTTTTATAACTTAAAGGGAGAGAATCACAAAAAATACGTTCTATATCGTTTCTAAATAAATTCAATATATCATTAAAATTAATAGAGCATTCTCTATCGTATAATAACATATAATTTATAATATTGTTAAGCTTGTTCATATGTAGATAGTACACACTATTATTATTAATATTATTATTATTGCTGTCATCATTTATATCTCTTGGGGAGCTTCGGAATATATTCTCAAATACCTCCAAGATAAAACTGATAAAATTATTACACTCGTTTACAACCTCTTCATAAAAATTCTTTACAAAGGAAAAAATATAAATATAAATATGAGTATATAATTATATGTATAAATACAAGTATATAATTATATATATATATATATATATATATAAATATAACTATATAATTATATGTATACTTAGGAAGAGTCATTTACAGTTTCACCGCTTTCAGGCTATATCTAAATATAAACACACACATTCATATTTATGCACTTACATATTTAAGAAATAGACATTCTATAATATTCGAATAAACATTCTTTATATCCTTTATAGTCATAGATGAGATGTTAAATACAAAGAAATTCTTATACATCTTCGACATCATCCATGTATATTTTTCGTCAAGCAACATGTTTTCATCGTTCATTGTGCATATAATTTTTTTATTGCTGAATAGGACGTTTTTATTATACTCTATATCGAAAAAATACTGAAAAAAAAAAAAAAAAATATAAATATATATATATATATATATATGTGTGTATATATACATATTTATATATATATTTATTTATATATCTTCATTTATATATAAACGTGTGATCATATTTATCTCACGTTGTCGTTTATGAGTGCATATAAAAATTTCAATGCATTGTATGAATTATCATTAGAAACACAATATATGTCATCAATAAATATAGTAATATCCTGATAGACACAAGGTATTGATAAATCTAATTTTTTTTTAATGTTTCTTATGATGTCATTGTAATGGAATGAATAATTAAAAGAAAAAATAAAATGATAATTATTAGTTTGTTTTTGCTTATTTAAAAAATTATATACACATAATGATTTGGCCGTATTTGAATGTCCCATAATCAAAAAAGGTAAATTAATATTTGTTGAAATATTTAAAAAATTTATAATAGATAGTATATTTAAATCTTCATATAGATAAAAACTATTATTTGTTACTAGAACGTTGTTTATTAAATTATTTTTTTCTATTATAATATTTTCATTTCGATATATTTTTTCATGTCTACATAATTTATTGGTTTCTATATTATAGTATATATGTATAAAGGATGTATTACGTGGTATTATAGATATATTATTAATATATTTCAATATATATATTTCAAATGTATTTCTTATTTCTTTACTCATAAAAGATGTAAATGTATATATAAAACTAATTATCACAATATTATTTATATGAGTTTCAAGAATTCTTTTATCATATCCTTTTTTTTCTTTTAACATATATAAAAAGTATTCTACAAACTTACCAAACATACATATTAGATTATTTATATGTATATAAACTGGTACTTTCTTTTCATCTAATAATTCAATTATATACTCTTTATATATATATGATTTATTATATGAGTATAACAAATCTTTTTGTATGATAATATCATCATCTTTTAATTTGTATATATTTAAATCATCATCATCATTATTATTAAAAATTTCGTTCCTTCCTTGACAATAAAGGTTTTCATTATCTTCTTCTTCAAAAGAATTTTGTCTCTCATCTTTTTCTTTTCTTTTTTTATGTATAATATTATTATGTGTATTAGTATTATCTTTATTATTTATATATTCATTATAATTTTGTTTTGAATATGTACTTGTCTCATTCTTCATATTAACATTTATATTTATATTCCTATTCCTATTCATTTTAATATTCCTATTCATTTTAATATTCATATTCATTTTTATATTAGTATTCATTTTAATATTAGTATTCATTTTTTTTTGCATTTTCATCTTATTATATTCATCCTCTTCATCATGGTGCACCATACCACCTTTATGATACACATCATTTTTTTGTTTCTCTTGGTCTGAATTTTTTTCTAAAAACATTTTATTATTTGATTCTTTCAAAAGGTGCGTTTTTTTTTTTTTTTTTTTTTCTTTTTTACAATAAAAGGGTAATATTTTGTTATTAATAATTTTTGTGTTTTTAAAAAAATTCAAAGCTTCTATAATTAAATCTTCAAACAATTTTATAATTTTATTTTTTATAAATTTGTAGACATTTATCTTATTGACAGTATAAGAGATAAAAGCATTGTAAGGGATTTTATTTTTTATATGCACGAAATAACATTTATCAATAATATATGGAGACATAGAACATAAACTTTCAGGTTTATAAAAAAAACATTTATTATTTATTACATCATCCTTAAGAATCATATATGTATCTTTATTTATTTGGTTATATATATTTTTCTTTAAAGTATAATTACAAATTTTATCAACAATGTTCATATCACTAACATTAATATATTTTAAAAAAAGGGTTTTTTTCATTTTTTTTTTTTTAATAATAATACTTTCTTCAACGTTCTTAAACATATTTAAATTTATAAATTCCATATTTTTAATAGGATTATTCTGTGTTATATTTATTGAATAAGATGCATTTGGTTTCTTTTTTTTTTTATCTAAATTCTGATGGTCATCAAAAGGAGAGATTTTTTCATAAAGAATATTATTATTATGAGAACTATTATTATTATTATTATTATTATAAGTATTATTTATTTCTTTATTTTTATATTTATTATTGTTATCATCTTGCTCAAGCTTAATATTATTCCTTTGAATTGTAGAACCTAGAATACTATGTTCTCCTACTTCTTTTCTTTCCTCTAATTTTTCTTTTGTATCATCACTCATATTGTTGCTTTTATAAAAAATATATTTTAATATATCTTGAGAAGAACAATATTGTAAATTTATTTTATCAATACTACAAATATCATAAGTACAAAAGGAGGTTCCTTCTAAATTTTTTAAAAATTGATATAATAAAAAAATTATACTACTAGCACCTGAATAATTTTCCCCTATTATTAAAATATTTTTAATATATCCAGTTGTCTCTATAATACTTTCATTTATTTCTTCTATTTTCTCTTCACCTTGTCCTTTATCAATTTTTATTTTTTTCTTATCATCATATATATAATTCAATAATTTGTACAATTCGGTTGCTTTGTATACTTGATATTTTAAAAAAGGGATTTTCGTTTTTTTTATTAAACCAATAACTATTTTATCAAGTTCATTTTTCCAATCACTAGCATGTTTTTTATTTTTTTTCTTTGTATTATTCTCATCTGCAAATAATGTTTCAACGTAATTTAAACCATCAACTTCTTCTTCCTTTTGTTTCTTGTCTACATACTGAGCTAGCTTTTCTTGAGATTCTCTTCTCAAATTAAATAATAAGCAAATGTTATTTATTATATCTTTAATTTTTTCATATCCTACAAAATGTGATACATATTTTATAATTCCCTTGCACACATAGTATTCTTCCTCTTTCTTATTTTTTCTTATGCTCAACTTTATTATATGAATGATTTTTCTTTGATTAATGTAACTCTTAAGTTCTCCCTAAAAGAAAAATATATATATATATATATATATATGTGTATACATTAATATTTTATGATGTAAAATTGTATTATGAAAAAGATACAAATATATATTTTCGTTTATTCCTTTTTATCCTATTCTATCACTATTCATTCTAAAAGAAGCAACTTTATATACATCTTATTGAAGTAAATATACTTAATAGCTAGCTAATATACTATTTCATTATTTTTATGGATGTTCATACATATATATATATATATATATATATATATATATATATGAATAGGTCAGGTAATATTATATGATAAATAATAAAATGTACACATAAATATATAATTATTTATGTATGTAGTCTAAATTTGTAAATATATTCATTTATATATCAAATAATTAGAATTTTTTTTTTTTTTTCCTCCTTCTTTATAAGTACAACTTATTTAATGGAATAATATAAACTATTATATAGGTATAGCTACACTTTTTTTTTTTTTTTTTTTTTTTTATGAATTGTTCAGGTAATTTAAGAAAAAAAAAAAAAAAAAAAAAATACATATATATATATATATATATATATATATATATATATATTATATATATAATATTACGTGTTTTTTTAGGTACAAATATGTCTTGTAAGTAGCTAGAGATAAAAGATGTGGGTTTATATAACCAAATGAAAAGTAAAGGAGGTAAAAAATAGACAAGGAAAATGGCTTAGAGGATTGATATATGGTATATGAAAAATTAAACTTTGAATTAATGTTATTATGATTATTTGAAAAATAATGAGATATGGGTGGAGAATAATTTTTACTTATAGATAGATATATTAGATTTCTTTTATTTAGATTTAATTCTTGATTATTAATAATAATTTGTTTTTTCTTATTTTGTAGATGATAATTAATGATAGTTAATTGTTTATTTAATATAGATAATATATGTGGTTTATATTTATCTACTTGATAAAAAAATAAGGATACATTAGATGATACAGAACATGATATAAAATTTAAGATATCATTTTTTTTTAAATTAATATTATTAATTAGAAAATAATGAAATCCTAAAAGTATTGAAAAATTCTTTGTATAATTAATTGAATAAGAATTATTTGAATATAAGGTAATAAAGTGGTTTGATAAATATTTATATAATAAGAAAGAATAATTTTTTTCGTGATATATAATATCTAGAGTATAGTTGTAATTATTTAATAATTCATATTTATATTTTATATTATGATGAAAAAATTGTATGAAATAATCATTACTTTTAAAATAATGCTTATCTAATGCTAGATAATTAAAATGATTTGTTGATATGTTTTTGGAATGATCATTATTAAAGATGGATAAAAATTTTTGTTTAATGTTCATAAAAAATAAAAGAATGAATATTAAATGTTTATTATTATAATTATTATTTTTATAAATATCATTATTTTTATTATTATTATTATAAATATCATTATTTTTATTATTATTATTATAAATATCATTATTTTTATTATTATTATTATAAATATCATTATTTTTATTATTATTATAAATATCATTATTTTTATTATTATTATAAATATCATTATTATTATTATTATTATAAATATCATTATTTTTATTATTATTATTATTGATGTTTATATTATGGTTTAATGTTTTTTGTTCATTGATCGATATATTGTCTACACTTATATTATCATCCTCATTTGACAAATATAATTTTGTATTGTATATTTTTTGTACAAGGTGTATCACGTTTTGAGATAAGATATAAATTATATATTTATTTTTTTGTACATTTTTTATAAAAATATCCATTATGTATGTAAAATATATATTTAATATAATGAACAATGTCTGCATATTTGTAATATTTATAAATATTAAATAAGTATCCTCTTTTAAAGGACAGAAAGATAAAGAGCTGTCGAAATTTTTGTTATTATTATTATTATTATTATTATTATTATTGTTATCATTATTATTATTATTATTATTATTATTATTATCATCATCATTGTTGGTGTGTTTTATATAATTTTGAATGATTTCATTCTTTAAAACATTTTGAATATTTTTTAGAACCCAATTTTTAATTTCAATATTAATTTGATTTAACAAAAATTCCAACTTCTTATATTTTATTTCTTCTTTGAATATTATTCTTTGATTATCCTGGCTAACAACACCACAAATAATTTCGTTTTGATAAATAAGTTTTTTAATGTTTGGGAAAATATGCTGTATATATTTATTTAATGTTTTTATATCTTTTATATTTAAATATATATTTAGAAAATTTTCATCGCTTAATAAATAAAAAGAAAAAAATTCTTTCCTTTTATTTAATATGTATAAATTTACAGTTGTAATAAGTTCTTCTAGTTGTTTTAATAAACTAGAAAAATATTGTATATCATAATCTTTTTCAACATGTTTATTTATTTGTGGATATATAAAAAATTCTTCACAATGATATTTATATGTATTAATTATTGAAGAGAAATATTCTGAATCGTTTGTACATTTTTTTATTTCATTATTTTTATATTTTTGTAATGTATTTATATAATATGTTTGTATTTTTTTTATCACAACTAATATATTTTTAAAATTTAATAATTGATTTGATAATTTGTATATTTCTTTATATATATGTTTACTATATTTATCATTCAGTATAAAAAATAATTCATCCATTATTTTTTTAATATATGTGATAAGTTCATTTATATTATTTATAAAATATACTTTTTTATTCATAAGACTAACATCCAATTTATATTTTTTCAAAGATGTTTTTATACGCTCAAACCTATCATTAATCTTTTTTTCCTTCTCAAACTCAAAACATATCTTTTCAACATCGCTTAAAAAACTACTAAAGGGAAGTCCGAATAAATTCTCTAGAACGATCATTTCATAATTGTAGGATAAAAAGGTTTTTTCTTTTTTTTGAATATGATGTCTACTATCCTGTTTGTCATATTGGGTTTTATCATTGTGATTATGGTTTTGATGTGTATCTTTATTTTGATGTGTATCATATTTTTTGTGTTTGTCATTTTTTTCGTGTGTCTCATCCATTTGCAATAACCCTTCGGCAATATTTTTATTTATCTCTTGAGAAATCTCCGATTCATCACCATTTTTGTTTTTTTCTTGTGAACCCCTTATTGTATACATATCATTTATATTTTCGAAAACGTGATTATCCAGAGCATACGCATCATTTAACAAATCTATAGCTCTACGGAAATATTTTTCATTTGTATATATTGGTTGTAGATATTTCAAAAGTTTTATTATATGTTCATAAGTCATATTGAACTTTTTACATTTATCATAAATTTCATTGTTTACAAAGTTTTTATTTATTTTCTTAAAAAAGATATTGATATTACTTATATCATTACAAAATTGTGATATATTTAAATAAAAAATTTTTTCGTGTCTATATATCTCATTAAGATTTATATATTGAAAAAAAGTATAGATGGTAAGACTATTATTAATAAACATATTACACAATAAAGAAAAGTTAACAAATTCGTTTCTTTTTATTTTTAAAACGTTTTGATAATGAATATATTTATCTACATCTTGTTTTATCTCTAATATTTTTAATCTGAGGAATTCTAGTATATGGAATGTGTAAAATTTTTTTTTTTTTTCTTCCTCATGTATGATAATTGTATTATTATTAAAATTAATAGTAAATAAATCTTTTACCATAATATTATGAAGTTTGTTATAATGCTCATCATAAATGTTATTATTATAAATGGTATTATCATCATTATTATTATCATATGTTTTATTATCATATGTTTTATTATCACATTTATATGATGTATGATCGAGTTGGTCTTGTTCTTTATTTATATATGCATTTGAATGCACATCCCCATTCTCCCCCATAAAAGTAATATGATCATCATAATTTTTATAAAAAACCTCATTTATATCATTTATAGGATAAACACAATTCAATTCTCTTACTATGTCGTTCCATTCATAATTAATTTCTTGATCCATAAAATTGGTATTCATGATGTTTAAAAAGTTTTGTATATTTTTTTCTACATTATTAATTTGAGAATTGAGATCTTTAAATATATAACTAAATTGTATATCATAATTAACTTCGTTGTTTAATATACTTTTAATAAAATTCATTTTCTGATTCATATGAAATATTTTTGTAGTTTGATTACCACATATACTTATATAATATTTTTTAAATAATAAGAATAAAGAAAATATGGATTCAATTTCTTCTTCAATAGATATTAAATTAATAACAAGGGTATTCACAAAATCTATATATGATACAAGTTCATTTATATTTGTAGGTGTTTTATTTATAATATTTAAAGATGTATCTAATTTTATTGTTAAATTCTCTATAGTTTTATTATTTAATGTAGGTAAATAATTTATTAAAAGGTTCCATTTTTTATTTATATTTTTTAATATATATTCTATTAATATGGTATTATCAACTTTAAATATATGAACATTTAATTGTTTGCTCATTCGTTTTATTTTATTTTCTAACTCTTTTAATGATAAAAATAAATTTGTAATAAATTCAACATCCATTATATCTATTTCTTCAATATTTAATTTATCATATTTATTATAAGTATCTATTATTTCATAGAATTCTTGACATACATCTATCATATCATCATACAGAAGTTCCATTTTTTCTTTTAATTCTATATCTAAATTATGTATAACCTCATCATTATTAATAAATTCTTCAAACTTTGTATTATCAGCATCAGGATTATTATTATGATATCTATAACTATCAACATGTTTGTCTGTATAACTATCAATATGTTTATTATTATACTCATCAATATGTTTATTATTATACTCATCAATATGTTTATTATTATACTCATCAATATGTTTATTATTATACTCATCAATATGTTTATTATTATACTCATCAATATGTTTATTATTATACTCATCAATATGTATATTATTATTATTATTATTTATATTATCTTTTTTATTTATATATTCATTATTATGCTTATGAAATATAATCTTGTCAATAAAAATTTCGTTTTTGAAAAATTCTTTTATTTTATAACTTTTTATAAATTCTTCTCTCTTGCATACATTTTCTATACTTTTATTTATATATTTCGTCATGGTATTTATTAATAGTTCGCATTCTGGATATATATGTAAGTGATTATTTTTTATGCTTATGGAGATGTTGAACAGGCACACATCATTGTTTGGGATGTTTTCGTTTTCTCCTTCATTATTATTATTATTGTTATTATTGTCACTATTATTGTTATTGTTGTTATTGTTGTTATTATTGTTATTATTGTTATTATTGTTATTATTAATATTATTATCATTATTATCATTATTATCATTATTATTATTATCATTATTATTATTATCATTCATTTTTATAATCATACCATTGACTACCTTCTCGTTGACGCGGCTGTTCTTATCACTCCTCTTGACAATATACTTAGCTTTATAATTTTTTATTTTCTCCTCAGTATTGTAATCATCCTTCCTATTTGTAATAGATGAAAAAAAATATTTCTTTCTCTGTTTTTGTTTTTCCATCTCACTATTTTTCTTTTGCTTTACGCTTTCATAAGGAAGATTTCCATGTGGCTGATTTTTTGTTACATCCATATTTATTTGATAATTCAGATTTGCATAATTTTTATTATCATCCTTATTGTATTCTTTTTTCTTACCATAATATTTTTCTTTATCCATAAATATATTATCAGTGTGATTAGGATAGTCGAGATCATTCATGTCTTTTCTATGTTCAAGTTTGGGTTCGAAATAATGATTTAATAAATCTAGAAAATATGTATATGTATTTATTATGATATTTCTTAGGATATTATCACACATGTATTGACATACTTGAATAAATTTTTTTAAATATATGCTATAACAATTACTAAGAGCTATTTTGTTATAATATATATTTATTTCTGTATCGTTTTTATTTTGATTATTTTTTTTTTTATATAGTTTATTATCAATGTGAGATTTCTTTTCTTTTTTTTTTGGAAATTCTTTCTTATCTGTATTCATGTTTTTTCTATTTATATTATGATTTTTTTCTTTAGTAGTTAAAATAATATTTGTATCAATATGAATTTCTTCATTGGATATTTCAATGCTATTCATATTATCATCTATAGACATATCAATATGTTCTTCATTTTCTATTTGTTTTCTTTTTATGTTGATGCCATTTTTTATTAAAAAATTATTTAAAGCAGTCATACAATATATATAAATAATGTTAATTATATATTTAATTTTGTTATTAAGAAAACTATCAAGTTTCATCATATATTCATCTTGTAATTCTACATATTGATCTATAGACATATTATTTATATTTATGTCTATTAATTTTGTTTTACCTATATGTTTTAATACCTTTTCTATTTTTATAAAACCATTAAAAAAAGCTTCATTCAAAAATAATAAATTCTCTTTAATGTAAAATTTTTTATTTTTAAATTTTGTGCACTTTATCATATTTTTCAAAAAAAAAAAATATTTATATAATTTATATTTACGTACAAATCTTAAATCTAATGCTCTCCTTAATAAATTCATATGACATTTCCATTCATTAAGTTCATAGAAGGTCGTTTCGTTCTTTTCGTTGATCATAACACCGTTAAGGGAAATAGACAGCACATCCATTTTTTTTTTATTTTCCCAAGACGCTATTTCATAAGAAAAGTTGGCCAAGCTAAAAAGAAATGACAAAAGAAAATGTTATGTATCAACAGAAATATAATACATATATGTACATATATATATATATATAATTACATTATATACATATAAAACCCATATTATATAATTCACCTCTTGACGTATATAAATTCGTTATTCTTCAAATTATTTTTTACAAAGTCAATCAATTCATTGTGATTTCTCCATTTATTTATTATATTAAAACTAACTTCAATAATATCCATATTTTTTTTTTTCTCATCCATATTCTTTTCTTCATATTCTTCATTCTTAATAATATTATTATTACTTTTTTTTTTTTTCTCTTTAATATAAATTTCTTTATTTTGGCTAGCTACATTTTTATTACCATAAAGTTTTCCTTTTTCATCATTTTTTCTCTTTTCATCGACTTTTTTTTTTTCATCATTTTTTTCTTTTTCCTCATTTATTATTTTCATATTATTTGTTATAAACTTTTCTTTATCATTTATATTTTCTTTTAATATATCATCAATTTCTAACAATATATTTAATTCTTTTTTTTCGATATCATTTTTCTTTCTTTTAGCATAATATACCATATCCTCCTTTACAACATCTTCTATTAAATCATCTGCATTTTTTTTTTTTTTTTTCTGTGTGTTTAATTCACAAATACTTTTTTCCTTTCTCTTTTTTTTTTCATTGAAATCATATGGATTCATAAAATTTTCGAAGTTAATTACAAGGTTCTTTTTTAACGAACTGTAGTTCATTTTAACTTTTTTTTTTTTTTTTTTTTTTTCTTTTTCAAAAACATGAATATAGGTCTTATATATGAAAGAGAAAAAAAATTGGAGGGATTAAATGTCAAAAGGTGAGGACGCATAAAAACATATAAATAAATATATTATATATTTATTATATATATATATATATATATTTATATATTTATACATCCTATACATTTTAACGAAACACAAAATGGGAAACATATACAAAATGTATGTCGTAAGATAAGTTAATAAATTATGAATGGACGAAAAAAAAAAAAAAAAACAAGTGAGAAAAAGGAATTAAATGGAACGTATATTTTTTTTTCTTTTCTTTTTTTAGACAAGGATTGGAAAAGAAAATTAAAGGAATACATATATGTTAAATATATATATATATAATATTGTACACATCACACATCGCAATATTAAATATATATATTATATCTACAAATAACATTATAAGTTATATTCATATAGGTTTATTATCTCTTATATATATATTATATATATATATATGTTTTGAATTTTACACATTTGCCTATACTATATCCCCAAAAAAAAAGAAAAAAAAAAAGGAAATTAAAAAAAATCCATAATGATATCTTAAAAAAGGTGATTCTATACCATATCATATAAAATTATATATAAATTTATTTTTTTTGAATATATATATATATATATATATATATAGAAGTACCAATTCATATATTATTGAAACCTTTTTATTAAAAGAAGTAAATAAAAAAAAAAAAAAATATATACATATAAAATATTTATATTATATATTATAGTAATTTTTATAGGACATGGATTAATATGTGAAAAAATACTGCACATTATTTAAACAGTATTATATATATATATATATATATATATATATATATGTTTATATTTATATATGTAATTACATACGTGTAACAATTTAAATATATACAATCCATCTCAGTGAAGTGTGCCTAAATTTATATAATTAAAAAAAAAAAAAAAAAACATTTATCATATATTTTTATCAAAAAAAGAGGTCAAATATCATTTTTGTGGGAGGAAATAAAAAAATATAAAAAAAAAAATTTATAATATGAAAATATCAAGAGATTTTATATTTATATTTAAATATCTTAATATACAAATATTTTATTAAAAAGGCAAAAAAAAAAAAAAAAAAAAAAAAAAGGTTAAAAACTTATAGTAATACATATACAAATTTAAAAAAATGGGTATGAGCTTGAACAAACCAATAAATAACACGAATGAAGCAAATAAAGGAGAAGTTAAAAAAAAAAAAATTTGTTGTGTTTGTTTAGAAACCAAAAAGTTAAGAGATGAATGTATTGTTAAATTGGGGGAAGAGCAGTGTAAGAAATTTATCGATGATCATAATAAATGCTTAAGGAGTGAAGGTTTTGATATTAAATAGATATTTTATATGTATAAATAAATATGAATATAAATATACATATATATATATATATATATATGTATATATATATTAGGGATACACACTTAAATATATATATATATATATATATGTATATATATATTAGGGATACACACTTAAATATATATATATATATATTTATATTTTTGTAAATTGTTTTCTTTTATTTATAAATCAAAAAATGAATGTTATATGTGTGTACATATAAGTATAGTAAACCTTTCATTTAAACTTAAAATAGGATCATATTTTCACCCTACATTTGTATATATATATATATATATAATTATATATTTATTTATATATGTTTATTTATTTATTTTATTTATTTATTTTTTTTTACTTCATAAAAAATTATGAACAAGTCATAATTTTTTACACATTATTCATAATATTAAATAATTAGCTATTTGTACATATATACATATTTATAACATATAAAATAAATAAAAATAATATCCATTTATATATTTACGTCTGAATTTTATATTTTTGTTATTTTTGCTATTTATCTTTCTTTCTATTTTTCTTTTTTTTTGTCCTAAATTGGGATAGTCATAAAAATACTTTTTTTTTTCAACATATATATATATATATATATATATATATATATTTATATATATAACACAGAGATATCACCATGGTACTTTTTCAAAATAGAAAAATCTTTGGAAGTTTTAAATATACTCATTTAATAATAAATTATTGCACACCCTTTCCAAGATATGACATAAATTATAAATTAAACAACGTTATTAATAAGTTCCACACTAACAGTAAAATAAATATATATCAATATAAAAATAATACTAATCATTGGATGTTTTTAAAATGCAATAATATATTTAAAAGATTTTATAACCCTCGAGCAAATATTAATTGGACACTTATTCGTTTTAGACATCGAGTATCGCAATTAAGAAAAAAAAAATTAAAATATAAAAATCATTCTAAAGTTGCTTTGCGATTTCGTTTAACAAAGTTTGGATGGGAAAGATTGCAATCTGGAAGAAATGCTAGTAAAAAAAATTTATCAACGAAAAAATATTATGAAAAAATGAAAGTAAAGTATGTTTCAAGAGATGATGTTAAAAAATTCAAATTTCAAATGCCAAGTTATGTATTACGAATAAGAGATTCACCAGTTGACTATAATCCTAATATAATGAGGGCTCGGAAATTTTTACCTACGCATTTTGGTTAATTTTCTTTTTCTTTTTTTTATTCCTAATTCATATTTGTTATAATATATAAAGATTAAAGAATAATTTTTGATGTTATATATATAAACCTAAATAAATATTTGTACACGTATATATTTTATTAATTTATTCGTTCATTTACTTGTTTGTTTACATACATATATATATATATATATATATATATATATATATATATATATATATATTTTATTTCTTTTATTTTTCCTTTTTGAATATAATTAAAAAGGAACAATATTTTTTTTCTTGGATTCTCAAACTTATATTGTAATAATAATTTGTAAAAAGGATACAGTTATTTCAAAAATAGAAAAATAATTACATAGGTATGAAATAAACAAAAAAAATAAAAAAATAAATAATTAAATATACATGCATGTATATATATATATATATAGATGTAGATATATATGGTCCTTTTAGTTTTCCTCCCAAATACTTATAATTCTATAACAATCTACCGTTTCTTAATTATCCTCTTTATCAACACCTAGTCTACATTTTACAATTTCAAATATGTTCAATGTTAATAATATATATATGAAGGCATATATGACAAATAACATATTTAACATATATAATGTAAAATATTATAAATTTATATATACACACATATTTATATGCAATACAAATTAATATACATATGATTTTCATTTTTTCCATTTAACCTTTTTAAGTTAACTTTTTCTAACCACCAAGACCACATGGTTAAATTTGGATTCCTATATTCTGGTATGTTATATTGACTAAAAATTGAAACAAAATTTAAAAATATGAAAATGTTGAAAATATAGAAAATAGTATGAACACGTTCAGGTAATTTTCTCTTTTTTTTTTTTTTTTTTTTTTTTAAATATATACTATCTGGCTAGCTGGTCTAAAAGAACGAAAAATCCAACAGTTCCAAAAATACTTTTTGCAAACCAATTTTTCTTAAATATTAAATTATATTTTGCCATTATTACAAAATGTAAAGTATTCAAATGTGCATATTATAATATATACTTAAAAAAAAGAAAAAGAAAAAGAAAATGTATATTTATATATTTATATATTTATATTTTCAAACATAATGTTTACTATGTCCTTTAAAAAAAAAAAAAAATTATACCATATAAAATATTAACTTACAAGGTTAATACATGTATATGCATATATATATATATATATATATATATTTATATTTATATAACTTTTATTTTTTTGCTATATTTATAAATATTCACTAAATGAAAGAAAAATTATAATTCTTTATATTTTTGTTCCATATTTAAAAAGAAATGAATTTATTATTTATTTATTTATAAAAATTTTTTTTTTTTTTTTTTTTTTTCTTTTAATACTACCAGTCTTTCGACATATATTTTAATAGTGTTATTTTTATTATATATTTTTTTTTTAATATATTAAAAAAAATGTATGTATTTTTTTATGTTATTATATATATGCGTAGATATTTTAAAATATATAAAAATATATTCATATTATTTATTATATCAAAATATGGGTAGGTAGAAAATAAAAACACAAAATACATAACACATAACGTAAAATATATGTGCACAAAAAAATGTAATGAAAACAAAGTTAACAAAAAAAAAAAAAAATAATAAATGAATTCCCATGTAAGATTATCATATTTTCTTTTTTTTATATATGAAAAATTATTTAAATTTTTTTGAATTGTTAACTATTTCTTATGCTTCATTAAAGATATACAAAAAAAAATATATATATATAAATATATAAATATAATAACAAAATAATATATAATATATAATATTTATTTGTCTGAGTACTAAGAGACATAAAAATTTTTATTTCATTTCTTCTTTCACAAAATAAATGTTTTTAATTTTATTTAAAATTCTTAATGCTTTTGAAACGGAAACCGATTTATTGTGCTACAGTACTTTTTAAATCATCTATACACTACAATAAAAAGGGAGGAAAAAATAAATATAATATATATATATGTATGTATTTTTTATTTTTGATATAAAAACAGATGTATACATATATCTTTATTTTATTTTTACATTTCCAAATATTTTGATATCATTCGCTTGGGATTCAATCTAACAAAGAAAAAAAAAAAAATAATAATATAAAACACAATAAAATAAAATAATATACAATAAATATAAAATATAGGATATAAAAAGAATACACATATATAATTTTTTTGAACTATATTATAGTAAATTATTTATTTATTCTTTTTTCTTTTTACAAGTGCTAAAATATTTTTTTCTGTGTCATCCTCAGTGTTTTTAATGGTGTTTTTTATAGCCTTTAAATTATTATAAATTTTTTTCAAATTGTACTTATTCTCCCATTGCTGGAAAAAAAAATAATAAATAAATATAAATATAAATATAAATATATATATGTATATATATATATATATATATATATATATATATATGTTTATTTATTTAATTCCTTACATCTTGCCCAAATGAATTTATGTGT
>LT969559.1:991092-1026092 GCA_900097035.1 Plasmodium blacklocki (nom. inval.)
TCTTCCATAGTAATATGTGTTGCATCTTCATCAATATAATTGTGTTGTTCATATAAATTATTTATTTTTTCTTCATGTATACTATTATTACTTATGATTCCATTATGAGATGAAAAGGTATTATAGTATAAGTTTTTTCTATTACCATTATTATTAAAAGGTCTCGAATTATTATGATTCATATGATTATTATAATAATTGTTGTTACTCATATTGTTTTGTTGGTTAATTGATTTAATTTTTAATTCCTTATGATCATATACATTCCCGACAAGTGGTGATAACATATTCTTAGTGCCTTTCATAGACATTTTTATAAATACACCTAAATATATATACCATATATATATATATATATATATATATATATATGTGTGTGTATATATTTTCTTTTTAAAGATATTACATATGCTTTTATTTCTGTATTTATATTTTCACATAATAATTTTTTTTTTTTTTTTTTTTTTTTTTTTTTTTTTTATCTTTTCGTCATACTGAAAAAGCTGAATAATGCAAAAACGATTTTTACACCTTGACAAAAATAACAATTAAGAAACAACAAAACAAAAAAAAAAAATATATTTAATATTAAAAAAATTTACAAATGTACAGAATATTTTTTTTATGGTTGACAAGTGTTAAAAATGTATTTCAAAAAAAATACAAAAGTACACAAAATTATACGTTAAAGGTTAAATGAAATGTCCAATAACATTATTTTATGTACAAATGAAAAATAAAATAAAATTAAAAAATAAAGGAAAATAAATAAATATATACATAATATTATATATATATATATATATAAATCATTTGTGTATTTATTTTATTTTTATTTTTTTTGCAGTGGTTATTATATATAATATATATTTGTCTATTTTTTTTTTTTTTTTTTTTTTTTAATTCATAATATTTAGAATTATATATAATTTTAAAAAAGTAATTATTCTATGTATTTATATATATATATTATATATATTATAACAAAAAAAAAAAAAAAAAAAAAAAAAAAGAAAAAAATATATTAATAATTGTAATATGCATACATATAAAATATGTACCATAAAATACTTCATATTTATTATAAAATAAATACATGTGTGAAATAAAACACAAGAAAAAAAAAAAAAAAAAAAAAATACATAAAATTATTTTCTTTTTTATAAACAAAACTTTAAATATATAAAAAACAAAATAATATTAAGAATGATATATAAAAATATATCATGTATTCAAAATAAAATTAACATCCGCATTTTGAATTATGCATAGGTTATATGGTAACAAAATTAATCATTATGTTAATAATAAATAATAATTACATATATTCTTATAAATGTTATATATATATATATATATATATATATATATATGTATAAACTACTATAAAATAAATAAGAAATATTTTATGTATCATAGGTCTCCCATATAATACATAATTATTAATTATTTACTATATTATTTCATTTGGGGTTTTAATTTTAATTTCTGTTTTGCTTTTTGCAACAACTTTTGTTTTTGTTTTTCTTTTATACTTTCTTCTTTCTCTACAATAGCTATAATATCGTTTATTTTTTCTCTCTTCTTTTTATTTTTTTTTGAATTATTGTTTAATAATAGTTTTAATTTTTCATTTACATGAACCTGGAAGGAATATATATATGTATATGTGTATATGTATATGTGTATATGTATATGTGTATATGTATATGTGTATATGTATATGTGTATATGTATATGTGTATATGTATATGTGTATATGTATATGTGTATATGTATATGTGTATATGTATATGTGTATATGTATATGTGTATATATATATGTGTATATGTATATGTGTATATGTATATATATACATGTATATAATATTTTCTATTTTTTTTTTTTTTATGGTTTACATTGTTAGTTATATCCTTTTGTCCTTCTTTTTTTTTTTCATCGTTATTTATTTCATGACATGGTTTCTTATCTATTTTCTGTGAATTTTTTTTGTCGTCATTGTTTTGGTCTTTCTTTTTATTTAGAGTATCATCTCTAGCTCTATCTTTATTTCCATCTTCATCTTTATCTTCATCTTTTTCGTCATCTTTATCTTCATTTTTATCTTCATCTTTATCTTCATTTTTATTTTCATTTTTATCTTCATTTTTATCTTCATTTTTATCTTCATTATTTTCTCCATCTTGAATTTTATTTTTTTTTTCCTTTTTTTTTTTTTTCTTTTTTTTTTTTATTTTGTCATCATTACTTCCATCTATATTACATGAGGATTTTTCTTTATTATCATCTATACCATGTTTATAACAATTTTCCTCTTTTGCATTGTTTGTTTCCACAATATTGATATCTGCATTAATATTTTCTGTATTCAATACATTATTACTCATTGTATATTCCAATAATAAATTATCAAAGTTTTTTTTCTTATTTGCATTATTTGAGCTTTTATTTTTTTTTTTATTTCCACTTTTAGATTTATTTTTTTTTTTAATTTCTTTCATTTTATTAGAATTGTAATTTTGTACATTCTCTTCATTATCACCATCTTCTTCATCATCAAATTCGGTACTGTCATCATCAGTAACTTGTACATTTTTTTTTTTTTTTTTCTTCTCATTGTTGTTTTTTTCATTCATTTCCTGATCTTTTAATTTGTCTACTTCATAAAAAAATTCATCATATTCATCTACCATATCAGCCCATGACGTGTACTTATTAATCTATAAAAGGTATGTATGTAAATATATATATATATATATATATATATATGTGTAAATAAATAAATATAAACATATATATATAAATAAATATAAACATATATATTATATATATATATATATATATATATATATATATATATATATATGTATGTATGTATGTGTGTAAATATATTTGTGGGTGATATGTTTTATATGTAAAATTTCTTTTTATTCATATGAATATAAATTTTTTTCCCTACATCAAAGGAAAAAGTGCTGAAGTCTTTTTTCTCATTTTCCTTTTTTTTTTGATCTTCTTTCAGCTGCTTTGTTTTTCTTTTTATTTTATCCTCTTGTCTTAATATTTCGTAAATATTATTTTTATAATTCATTATATATGAAATTATTATATTATAAAAATATATATGAAACAAGTGTAGTAAACTGAATGTAGAAGAAAAAAAAAAAAAAAAAAAATTATGGTATAAATTCTTTGATGCAACTTAGCTTCTAATGACTAATCAGAAATATATAAAAAGTAAAAATTAAAAAATAAAACTTATATAAATCTACAAATATATATATATATATATATATATATACATATTTGTTATGGTCAAAATTTTCAAAATTTTTATTTCGAAGAGGAAGAAAAAAAAAAAATTATTTATAAGGAAATTATCAAATATTATGGGATATATATATATATATATATATATTATGACAACTACTTCAATATATTCTTATATTTATTTTTATCATAATATAATTATATATATATATATATATATTTTATATATTATATATTATAATATCTATATGTTTATAATCATATAGAGTTATTTAATTTTTTCTTATAAAAGAAAAAAAAAAAAAAAAAAAGGGGTACCCAATTCTTTTCAAAAAATATATTATTTGAATAAATGTTTATATATTTAAAATTTGATAATTTCTGGGAAAAAAAAAATTTTATATATCAACTAAGATATTTTTACCACATATATATAAAGTATAATTATATATATATAATATTTATTTATTTATATTTATATATCTATTATTTATTTATATTATTGTTATATAAAAAAGGGAAAAAAAGAAAGGGTAATAATAAAGTATTAATTTTCACATTAAATAAAGATATGGATCTTACTAATTATCAAAATTTACAATATATATATATATATATATTTACATATCTACATAAATATAATATATTTATAGCATCATTTTAACATATGCAATATATATATTTTTCATATGTTTTTTTCTTTTTGTTTGTTTCCTCTTAATATAATAAAGAAAAAATAATAAATTTTCCATCAAATTTATTTTATATATATATATATATATTCTTAAAAAAAAAAAAAAAATATGAAACCCTTGCATGTAAAATGAAAATAGAAATAATATAAAAGAACAAAAAGAAAAAAAATAATAATAATTTATTTAATTGATATAATTTATATTTACATATTTATATTTACATTTATACATATTTACATTTATATATATTTACATTTATATATATTTACATTTATACATATTTACATTTATATATATTTACATTTATATATATTTACATTTATATATATTTACATTTACATTTTTATGTATTATATATAACATATTATTTATATATATTATTTTATGCATAAAAATTTTAAGGTTCCACAAAGAATTTCCGAAGGACATATAAAATAATATTATAATAAAATAAAAATATATATAATGAATCTTCTTATTTATTAATGTATTTATATGTACAAGGTAAAAGTGAATACATTTATATAATATTTTTATTTTTATCTTTTTTAAATATTGTCATGTAATTATATATATTAATTTCTCAATACATATACACGACGGAAAATAATGCCATCACATTTGCGTACAACAAAAATAAAATAAATAAATATGTACAAATAAAATAAAATTTTTAAATGAATAAAAATTTTAAATAAATAAAAATTTTAAAATAATTTTTCTGTCAATGAAATATATTTTCTTTTCCTTAAATTGTTCTGAAAAGTATTTTTCTTTTATCGTTTTGTTTTTATATTTTGAATTATTTATGCGCTATTAATATATGATCATATATATATATATATATATTAATCATTTAATGAATTATCATCGTTTGATTCATTTTGTTCCTTCATTACATATTTTCTTTTCTTTTCTTTTCTTTTCTTTTCCTTTTCTTTTTTTTTTTTTCTTTTTTTTTTTTTTTTTTTTTTTTTTTTTTTTTTTTTTTTTTTTTTTTTTTTTTTTTTTTTTTCTTTACGTGGTCAAAAATAAATATGGACACGACGACATTAAAAGAAGCTGATATGAATCAGATGATAATACAACTTATGGAAAAAGGAAAAAAAAAAAAAAAAAATGTTAATGAAAAAAAGAAACTGGAACCTCAAAATTTCTCCCATATGAAGAAATTTAAAAAAAGTCCAAAGGAAGAAAAAAGCTTGAATAAGGGCGAAATAAAGAGGTTTCAAAAATAAATAAATAAATATAAATATAAATATAAATATATATATATATATATATATGTACATATTTCTGGTTGATGAAAATGTAGAAAATTACTATGATAATTAACAAAAAAGAAAGCTCTTCTTTATATATTTGTCAAGTTTAATGTAATCACATATATATAATACTTTTATCTTAATAATGTTTCAACCCTTCTTAGTCATTTGATTAATTTTTTTCAAGAACAAGAGAAAATATATAAAGACGAGGAACTTAATACGAAAAATTATATAATAGAAGAAACAAAAAAGAAAGAAAAAGAAGTATATATTTTATAATATATAACATAAAATTAAAATATATATCTTCCTACTATTTGGTTATATAATACATATAATTATTCATTTTTATATATTCTTAGCTAAACAATTATTATATGTATTGCCAAAACTTTAAAAATGAATATAACAATTATTTCAATTCTTTCATAAAAGAATCAGAGGTTAATAATTCATTTTATTATTTTTTCATTTTATTATTTTTTCATTTTATTATTTATTCATTTTATTATTTTTTCATTTTATTATTTTTTCATTTTGTTATTTATTCATTTTGTTATTTATTCATTTTGTTATTTATTCATTTTATTATTTTATTTTATTTTATTTTATTTTTTGTTTTTTCACCCTCCCCCCCCTCTTCCTTTCTTTCTTTCTTTATTCAGTCCTTTATATATATGAAACAAATAAACATTTTAATATTCTCTTGTTATGTAAAATGCGTAGGATATTAAAAAAGACCTAAAAGACCTACAGATTCAATATATGGATGATAAGATACTGCTAGGTAATTGTTATATAACATAAATATGTATATTAATCTATATTGTTATTTTTTTCATATGATATATTATACAAATGTTTTGCTCCTTATATCCAGGAAATAAAAGAAAAATGGAGCTTGATAACATGCTACATTTTTATAAAGAGAAATTATTAGACATAAAAAATCATTGGGACGCTAAGAATTTTTGTGATGATAATTTAAAGAATATTGTATATGATATATTAAACGTTATAAATTAATTACATGTCAAACATTAATAAGGAATGAAAATAAATATGTACCTTTGTATTATCTCTCCATACATATTTCCCTTTTTGTCATGTCATATTTATATTGATTAATATATTTGCATACATAGAATCTTAACAATTCTAATATGAAAAAAAAAATAAAATAAATAAATAAATAAATAATAATATAAAATATATTAAACAAATAAATAAATTAAAAAAAAAAAAAAAAAAAAAATACATACATATTATATAACATTTGTGGGTACATCATTTAATTTTCCTCATAATCTTCATATTTACTTCTTTTTGTTTTATTAAATAGTTGTAAAAATATTACATTCTGACCATTCGAAATAAATCGTGCTATGAGTCTAAATTGTAGTTGAGTGCTTTCTTTATATTTTTCGTTAGCAAAAACATATGCATTTAATATATATGAACGAAGAAGTATCTTCTCAAATTTGAGTATTTTTTTCTTTTCAATATTCATAATATTAGTAATAATAATACAATTTTCAATAACATTATTTAATTTTAAAAAATTAAATGAACAGAACTTTATATTGTTTGATAAATATGAGTTATTATTTATAGATATCTTTTCGCTTTTTCTTATATTATCAAAAAGATCTTTTAATTGTTGTGTGTTTAATGAATTGAGTTGTTTATATGTTCTTTTTTTTATGTTATCATTATTTATGTTATCATTATTTATGTTATCTTTATTTATGTTATCACTATTTATGTTATCATTATTTATGTTATCACTATTTATGTTATCACTATTTATGTTATCATTATTTATGTTATCATTATTTATGTTATCATTATTTATGTTATCATTATTTATGTTATCATTATTTATGTTATCACTATTTATGTTATCATTATTTATGTTATCAACCTTATTTGCATAAATGTAGTTGTGCTTTGGATTAAATGGTGCATTTTTTATATCATTAACAAGAGTATGTACATCTGCATTATCCATATCAACCGAGGACTGATAATCATCTCTTGTTATATCATTTTTTAAAGGCACGGTTTGGATAAATTTTGTTAAATTATTATTTGCATTTTTTATATGTTCCTTTTTTTCATCTATCCCTAGGAAATATACTTGTGTCATATTATGGAAAGAAGGAATATTTATTTCATTCAATACATTATAAAAGGTTGAAGAGGAATGTAAGGGATATAAAAATATAGGATAATTAATACTTGGAGATCCATTAGGTATAGCTAATATAATACTGAGAATTTCTAATAAAAGGGTTCCATCATTACAAAACGGATCAATTATATATGTTTTCTTTGAATTGTTTATATATTTAAATAAATTAACTTTAAAAATAGCACATGCTACTATAGTACTTTTTAAGGATTGTTGATTTTTATATGCTTCGTATACTCTTATATTCATATTATCACTTAAATTGATATGAATTTTACATTCATTATATTTAAACAATACATGAATTTTTAATGGAGCTAATTGTGATGAAATTAATTTTTTTTTTTTTAATAAAATATTCTCATCTCCATTCTTTTCAATATATAATTGTTGTTGTCTTTTAATTATATTCAATATAATATTTTTTATCATACATGTGTGATATAAACGTGACTTAATACTTGTAATACTAATTTGAGGTTCATTTAAAATACTACTAAATGGAATATAAGCATTCCAATTTATTTTTTTCATATCATTAATAAAATTATTTTCATATGCACAATAAGAAGTATAAACCTGTAAACGAATTTGTTCTATCGTTCGACTATTTATCAGTAATTTATATAAATAATATAAATTTGATTCAATTTCTATATTGTTATCTTTAAACAGGTGGTTATATTTTTCATCATATATTTTTTCTAATGTCAAAATATTATCATTTTTGTACGGAACAACACAAGAATATTTATAAGTTTCTTCTTCTTTATAATTTAACAAGGATGATGTATACATCCTTTTATTTTCATTATTTGACCATTTTCTTAAATAAATATGACACTTAATTGAATATTTATTATTATGTGCTTTTATAGAAGTTAAACATTTTCTCATAATTTACGATCTTTTCTTTTAAAGTAAACATTCAAATGGAGCACTCAAAATATTTATAGAACATTTCAAAAAAAAAAAAAAAATAAATAAATAAATATATATATATATATATATATATATGTATGTTTTTAATTAGGAAATGTTATTCCTGTTGTTATTTTGTGAATAGTTAATAAGTATGAAATTTTTTTTTGACAAAAAAAAAAAATTATGAACAGTTCATGTAAAAAAAAAAAAAAAAAAAAAAAAAAAAAAAATAGCTATATATATAATAAATAAATAAATATATATATATATATATATATATATATATATATATATTATATGTATAATTTTATGTGTAAATATATAAGAGATGTATAATATAGAAATATTTCCTGGGTTGAATAATATAAAAGAAAATTAAGAGTGTATACATATAAATATATATATATATATATATATATATATTTATATTTATATTTATATTTATATATTTATATTGACCTTTTAAATATTTCATTATTTATTTTTTTAGATATTGCTTAAGGTTTTCTCAAAAAAAAGAGAAGAAAGAACCACACATATAAAAAATTATGTTTTAAAAAGCGAACTGAACATTGAAGGTAATATTGATACTTATATATGTGGAAAAAGCATAATAAATTGATAGGAAAACAACAATATATATATATATATATATATATATATATAATATATATATATATATATATTTTTTTTTTTAGCCAACTTGCTACACATTCATCAGTTGGGAAGTCGTCATGGAGTTGATCATAAAAAAACCTTATATAGAAATATTTGAAAAGATATTAAAACTGTTTACCCATATTTGTGACAATGTTCATTTTAAGTTAACAAGAAATAAGCTTGAATTGAGTGGGTCGAATAATTTAACAAATGAACTGGTGATACATATTGATAAGAAATTTTTTATATTAAATGATATAAATGGAGATAAGAAGAATATAATTAATGGAACTGTAAAATCAAAAGATTTTTACAATTGTATATATAATCATAAGATAGTTAAACATCTGAGGAGTAATCATTCACAACATGGATCTTATAATAGTCACAAGAAAAATTATTCACATATTCTAATGACAGATGATATAAATGAAGAAGCAAAAATAAATAATACAAATAATGATGAAAATAAATCAATCGTTTGTGATGGTATGTATCCAGATGATAACAATAAGTTATATTTTAGGAAGGATAAAAAGTGGAATATACATCTGTCCAAAATAACTTTGAAATTTAATAATATAAATAATAATAATAATAATAATATCGACGGTAATAGTCATGATGGTAATAATAATAATATCGACGATAATAGTCATGATGGTAATAATAATAATAATAAATTAGAAATAATTATAAAATTTAAAAAATATAATACCTATTTTAGCGCGTTACTAAAATTGAAAACATTCAACACACCAATGAAAAATTATATTTATAAAAACGAATCTATTATACAGTTAGATCCAACCCTTTTTTTACTTAATCTTAAAGATCTATCTAATGAAAGGAATATTTTTTTAAAGAATACAGATAATTCATTTATTATCAGTTCTTTAGAAACTTGTGATTTCAGTTTAAATAAAGAAAGAATAAAAAGAGAACAATTTTTTTATAATAATAAAAATATATGTATCCCATCTAGTAAAACTAAATATTTTTTTAAAAATAAAAAATTCCAGGATCATAATATGTCTCTTCCTTTAAATGAACTAAAGACTATAATTAAATTCTGCTCAGATTTAAATTTATTATGTTTGTTTTCTACAAAAAACTTTAAAGAAAATCTTATTATATATTTTGGTAATATAATATCATATATATTAGAGAAGAACAAAAACAAAATAAAGAAACAAAAAAAAAAAAAAAAAAATTTACAACACAGGCAGCATAAATATATGATGAATACAAATCATAAGCAATATGTACAAAATATATCACGTGATTATAAATATTATTACAACTTTGATTCGTCCAGCAAATTATATGTAAATAAAAATAAAATACATGATGGTAATAATTATATAAATTCAAATTTGCATATATCATCAAAAAGGGAACTAAACCATAATGATATTGATATTGATATTGATAATGATAAGAGTAGCAACATTTATGATAATAGCAACAACATTTATGATAACAACAACAACATTTATGATAATAACAACAACATTTATGATAATAACAACAACATGTATGATAATAACAACAACATTTATGATAATAACAACAAATCAATAGTTTTATATTTATCTGATTATACATCAAGTGATGAATATAATTCTAGCATGGATGAATTCGATGATCAAATATATTTACCCATATATGATAATGAATATACAAAGGATGACAGTAATTTTAATTATAATAATATTATAACAGGATGTATACATTTTACTTCATATTTTAATATATCATGTGATTTTAATGAATATGAGAATGATAAGAAATATGAACACGCAGATGTTTTTCAACAACCTATGGATACGGTGGTTATAAATAATAATAATTTTTTTGATGATAGAAAAAAAGTTAAAAAGATACAACATAAGGAGAAAAAATTATCTATAGAAAAAAAAGATGATCATATAAATTATGATAATAAAAAAAAAAATTATGGTTTTAATTATGAAAGTAATAATTTAAGAAATATCCAACATTCAAGAGAAGAAGAAAAAAAAAACAATTCATCTATCTCTGAAGATATAGACAAGGATAACAATTATGATCTTATGCAAAATATTAAAAACAAAGATAAGAAGTATGAAAGAAAGGAAGATGGTTTCAGTGATACTTATGGTATGTTTAACCATTTTAAGGAAAACAAAAGTTATGAAGACAATAGAAGAAAAAGACACCATGGTGTTTTGATAAATGAAGATGAAAAATATGAAAACTCTGGATATCATCAAAATGTTGAGTGTCCATATGTCCCAAAAGATGATTGTACATATAATCAAAACAATAATGTTGATACATTTTTCAACGATAACGTCATACAAGAACAAGAAAAAGAAATTATTTATAATTCCCACATTTATGAAGAATTCAATTATGATAACTATATGAGACAAAATGAAGAGACACAAAATGTGTGTAAAAATATGCAAGAGAAAATAAAAGAACTTGATATAACCTTTGAAAATTTAAATAAAATAAATAAAAAGAAGAAAACAATACTTGATTATCAAAAGGATAATGTAAAAAAACCTTTTTTGGTTTTCTCCTTACCAAAAAGTAGAAAAATCCAAAAAAGAAGGAAACACATCGAACATATTTCTGAAGTGAATAAAAGAAATAAAAGATCATCCAAGGATTTGTTATATAATAATGTGGAAAATAAAAGGTATGATAATAATTCGGTGTCCTGTAGAAGTGAGGAAAATGAAATTATAAGTGACAATTTTTATTCCTTAAATGATGACAATGATGATGATAATTATTATGATGACAATGATGATGATGATAATTATTATGATGAAAATGATAATAATTATTATGATGAAAATGATAATAATTATTATGATGACAATGATGATGATAATAATTATTATGATGAAAATGATAATAATTATTATGATGAAAATGATAATAATTATTATGATGAAAATGATAATAATTATTATGATGAAAATGATAATAATTATTATGATGATGATGATAATAATTATTATGATGATGGTAATAATTGTGATAATGATTTTCGAGATGAAGCTTATTACAACGATCGTCATAATAAACATGGTGTGGGAGAAAATATGGAATATATGAACTACTTCAATAATATATACAACAAATATAACATGAATAATAAAACGAATAAGGAAAGTACAAATCACATAAAAAATAAAAAATATAAGAATCAGTTAAACTATATTAAATGTAATATGAATGAAAAAAATAATAATATTCAGTATATGGAAGGGAAAAATGAAGAAAATGAGAATGATGAAAAGTGTCATAATAATTACAAACATTTTAATGTATCTAGATTGTCACATAATCTATATGATAAAACACCTTACACAAATCAATACTCAGGGCCTAAGAATACACGATTAATTATGAAAAATTATTCTTCTCATATTCTAACGGATGAAATAAAACGTCGTGGTGTTAATTATGATAATGACATATTTAATTATAAAAAATGTAAGTTACAAAAGAAGTGATAAATTTTGTGTGCATGTAAAAACGGAAGGTAGATTTGTAAAAAAAAAAAAAAAAAAAAAGAATATATTATATATATATATATATATTTAATTAAAAAAAATTTTTTTTATGTAATATTTATTTTGGTATGATAATCCATTTGTTTTGTCATTATATATATATATATATATATATATATACGTGTATATATATTTAAAAACTCACAGTTAAATATTAAATCATTTTTGTACATATAAATAAACATAACAAAAAAAAAAGAAAAGAAATACAATAGGAACATATATATATATATATATGTATATTTTTTTTTTTACCTCACCGTGTTGTAACAATTTGATAGGGGAAAAAAGAGGGAAATGTTTTTGTCTCCACATTTGGGGAATATATTCCATAGTCTTATGGTTTGATCAGGTGATCCTGTTGCAATAGAAGTACCATCAGGACTTAAGGCTGCATATAGTACTCTTAATTTATGACCTCTCAATGTAGTAACTTTTTTAAGTTGTGGTAAATTCCACAAGATAATTTGATTTAATGAATTACTATGAGTTGATATAATTTCGCAAGTATTTATAGACCATATAATATTCGATACTTGAGATCTTGTATATATTTCGTTTATAGATTTTCCAGTTTTTATATTCCATAAGAAGATTTTTTTATCAACTGATCCTCCTCCACTAGATAAAATATGATTTTTATAAGGACACCAAGCTATAGCTTTAACTGCTGCTTTATGTTTTGTAAAATGAAATAAATATTTATTTGTATATTTGTCCCATATATATATACTATTATCGTTACTACCTGAAGCTAAATATGTACCATCTGCATTCCATTCTAAACCACATATTTCAGATTTATGTTTTGTTAATTCAATATAATAAATTTCTTTACTTCTAATATCACTATTTATAATTTTATTATCTCTACCACCAGATGTTAATGTATTATGATTCCAACATAATGTATTAACTCTTGATTTATGATTTTTATATTTTCTTATTCTTAGACATTTCTCTACATCCCATATTTCAACAACGCCGTTTGATAAACCAGTTGCCAAAAAGTTCCCATATATATTCCATTTTAAAGAACTTATCGTTTTTTTTGGTTTGTTTTTTTCTGATTGTTTTATATTTTCAATAGAATCACATTTGTCATTATATTTATCATTATTTGATTTTCTCGTTTTTCTTTTATCCTTATATTTATTTGTTCTTTTATCTTCTCCCTTATCTTTTTTCTGTATCTCTTTTTCGATTTTGTTCGCTACAAATAATTTCTCATTTGTACAGGTATTATTATTCCACAAATATAATTTATCACTTAAAGCAGTTGCGATAATATTTTTTTTTGACCAATCTAATAAATTTAAATAAAAATCATCCATAAGCTCAGGAGCAGATAATATACGATATGGCATATTAGGAATTTTTCTTTTCTCCTTTTTATTATTATTTAAAATATAAAAAGGATATGTTAAAAAATATGTACCATATGGATTGATTGATATATTTTTTGTTTTATCATATTCTTTTAACATTATATTTTTGTGAGAATGTTCAAAAAGAATATTTCTATTAATATTATCATTTTTAATTCTATTATATCTATCTATATTTTTTCTAGTATTTCTTTCTACCATATCTTTATACATATTAAATAAAAAAATATCATCATCAAAATATTTATAACTGTCTGATTTTTTATTTACATCATCTTTTTTATAATTTGTTATAATATTACATTTATGATGACTTGGATTGTCATATACATTTTCATTTTTAAAATAATCATTTCTTCTTAATGTATACTCATCCATTTTTATATTATATTTACTATATCTACTATATCTAGTTTGATAAATATAATTGGTAATTTTGTCTTCATTTTCTTTTTCTATATTGTATTTCTCAAATCTATTCTCTTCTGTAGAAATAATTTTATTTATATTTTCATTTGATAAACAAAAGTGTCCATATGTATTATAATCACAAGGATAAGGGAATTCCGTAAAGTGTAATTCATTATCTACATGTAAAAAAAAATTCTTTATATTGTAGTAGTCTTCTATAATAGGTGACTTTATAAAAATATTATCCATACTTATATATTTTTGTTATAATTAAAACGGATACATCATAGAAAAGGTAGTATTCTTATGTAAATAAAACTGATACAAAATTTAATCATTCCACCAACATTTTGATATTACAAATATATATATATATATATATATATATGTGAATTATTTAATAACGTTAAAAATATAATTCTTATACATATTAATAATTTTCTATTAATATATATATTTTTTAAAATATTTATAATAAAATAACGCATGTCTCTTCTACCTAATTAAGATCATTGATTTTTTATTTTTTCTTTTATATATTATATTATTCAAATTAAAATATTTTATATATATCTTTGTTATCTTCATAATTTTCCTTTTTTTATGTTTAGAAATATATTTTAATTTTTCATTTTATAAAAAATAAGACAGACAGAGGAGAAAAAAAAAAAAGAAAAAAAAAAAAGATGGATACCCAAGTACATAAATACATATATATTACATATTCGGGTGATATTATTTAATTTAATTAATGACATAAAATATATACATATAAATATATTAAGTTATAGTACAATATTTATATATATATGACTTTGTACATATATATATATATATATATTTTTTTAAAATCTTATATTGAGAAAAAATTAAATATGTATTATATATCCTTGTTTTTAAAAAAATAGGTACATAAATAAATAAATAATACAATCACAAAAAAATAAATAATAAATAATAATAATAATAATATATATATATATTATATATATATATATATATTCATTTATATATTCCTTTTTATGGACACCTCAGTTCCTCTTATTATCACAACCCCTTATTATTAAATCCGTTGAAGTAATACATAACGAAGTGAAGGTTGTCACGATCAAAACCGCACAGCTACATAATGCTTCTGTCAAACTACAAAATACATTTTTTTCTCTTGGAACTTCATATAATACATATTGGGGATAGTAAGGTCGGTAATACGTGTCATAAGTGTAATACTGTTTATAGTACATTGTGCTAAAAAAAAAAAAAATATAAAAAAAAAAAAAAAAAAATAATAAAAATAAATAAATAAATAAATAAAACAATAAAACTATAAATACATATATGAACATATATATATATATATATGTTATACGTTTTATTTCTATAACATCAATTTTATATACATATATACTTTATTTTTTCTTGATATATGCTTCAAATAATAATAATAATAAATACAGTGATTATATACTATAAATATATATATATATATATATTTTTTTTTTTCGTAAAAGTACAAAAAAATTTTATAATAAAAAATAAACTTGTGAAAAACGAAAATTAAGAAAAGAAGGATTACACAAAAACAAAAATAAAATCAAAAACAAAACAGAATGGACAATATTATAAAAAGAAAATTATTGTGTTTATAATATATTAAAACTGATAAGAAAAATTAATATAACATATATATATATATATATATATATATATGTGGAATTATATCATATTCAATATTATAAATATATATTCCAAATTTTATCATATATAATATAACCAATTTCGATATGCAAAGTTTTTAATTTTTACCTGAACATGTTCAGAAAAATGCTCAAAAAAAAAAAAAAAAAAAAAAAAAAAGATGAAATACTAATAAAATAGCTGTCTCTTTTTTATTTTTTATTTTTATTTTTATTTTTTGGTGCATGCACATTTTGTTTTTTTTTTTTTAATCTTTGGCTGTTAAAATAATACCAAGATGTAAATTTCTCAATTATTTCATTGCAAATATATCAAGTTGACGTTCAAAAAAAAGAAAAAGAAAAAGAAAAAGAAAAACACAAAAAAGAACAAAAAAAAAAAAAAAAAACAAAAAAAATGAAACAAAAAAATGAAACAAAAAATCATTGTATCCCTTTTGAAATCTCCATATTTCATTTAAACTTTTCAGTTGGTTGATTTTTCAAGAGATTTTAAAATTTCCTTTGCTTGCGAAATACTCTTTTCTTTTTTGGTTAAAAAAAACATTTTCCCTTTGGGTTTATTCCAAAATGTTGGTTTTGTTTTATTTATGTTTTCTTTAATTGTAGGGACTTTCATAGGAATGCTTAATGATTTAGAGAAACTTCTTGGAATAATTTTGTCTACTGATTCCTTCTCTGTCGTTGCTGATTCATCTACAAGGTTTGGTTCTTCATTTTTATTTAGAGAGGTTTCACTGTTATCTTGTTGAATATTATCCATTTTATTTTTATCCATTTCATTATTATTATTATTATTATTCATTTCATTTTCCGTTTCATCATTTAACTTTTTATCCATTAAGCTTTCTTCTACATTCATAACATCTTCATCAGCTTCTTTCTCCATATCACCATCACTAATTTTTTCTTTATCCATTTTTATTTTCTCTAACGAATTATTTTCTTCGTTACTATCTTTTTTTATTAATTTCTTAACAGGGAATTCTTTCAATGTTGATAAATTTTTCACACTGTGAAATTTATTTATAAATTTATTCATATGGTTGGGAAATTTAATATCTCCCATTTTTACAGTATTCATTTTACATTTCTGTGGAATCTTTTTCATAAGAATAGGCTTTGTAGTTTTCAGGGGATGTTGTGTGTCATCATTATCTTGTAAGGTAGGATCGTTTCCGTTTTTTACTTCTTCTTCGCACTGTTTATCTAATATATCATTTGTTTCATCTATTTTTTCATTTGTTTTATCTATTTTTTCATCTGTTTTATATATTTTTTCATCTGTTTTATATATTTTTTCATCTGTTTTATCTATTTTTTCATTTGTTTTATCTATTTGTTCATTTGTTTTATCTATTTTTTCATCTGTTTTATCTATTTTTTCATCTGTTTTATATATTTGTTCATTTGTTTTATCTATTTTTTCATCTGTTTTATCTATTTTTTCATTTGTTTTATCTATTTTTTCATCTGTTTTATCTATTTGTTCATTTGTTTTTTCTAACGTTTTACCATCCTCTATGCTTCTCAAACTATTTACCTTTTTATTATCTTCCACATTTTTGATTCCCATTTTTTTTGTAGAAAATGCATTAAATTTCATCATTAATTTAGGTATCCCTTTTTTCATAAACATTTTTCCTTTTTCATTTTGATTTTCATTTTCCTTCATATTTATATTTACATTTGTATCTGTCTTTACATCATTTATTTGATTTTCCTCACCACTTTTATGCATAGAATCTATTTTTGCATCTGCTATTATAGATGCACTATTTGACAACATTTTTATTGGTCCCTCCTTTTCATAAATTTTTGAATTATGTTCTCCAATTTTAACCTCAATAGAATTTAATAATTTATTAGCATTAAAGAAACTGTGTCTTCCTGGTTTTATCATTTTATGTATACTTTTACTAGGTTTTATAATTTGTTTTTCATTTCCATTATTTTGTTTCTCTTCTTCTTTATTTTCATTCAATTTTAAATCACATGATCGTGAATTGTCAGTCGATTCGTTAGATAACTTCTTATTAATTGTAAATTTTTCTTTCGAAATATTTATATTATTTTTTAATAATATTGGTAAAGTTTTACTTTTAGGAAGAGCTTTCTTATTAAGCATAGGAATCATTTTCATATTTATCTTTTTGTTTAACATATTATTATTTTTATTTGTTATATTATCCATTATATAATCATTACATTTTTCAACATTTATATCTTTTATATTTTCATCCATATTATGTAAATTATTACATTCTAAGAATTGTGGTACAATTTTATCTTTCTCATCTAACATTTCCTTTTCCATTATTTCTTCTTTTACAGATTCTAATGAGCTCTTTTTATTTATAATATCAGTCTTCTCCTTATCATTTATTGTGCTGTCAGTTTTTTTTGTATTCTCATCACTTTTTGAATTAACTACTTCCTCATTCATTTTTTCTTCTTGCATCTCATGTTCTTGTTCAGTATTTGTACAAATATTTTGATCTTCTTTTTTTATGATATTTAATTTTTCGTTGTTCAAAACGGGTTCTTCTTTCATATCAACATCATCTTCCTTAGATAATTCAGGTTTATTTATTCTTTCATCATTTAAATAATTCTCCTCCGGCTTATTTAGTAAGTTTTTTTCCATATATACATCCTTCTTGATTAATGAACTCTTAAGAGACATTTTCCCACCAACAATCATTTTATTAATAGAATCCATTTTGGGAACATGGTTTTTATTAATTAGAAGTGAATTTCCTTTAGACTTGAATAATTGTTTAGATAAAATATTTTGTACAGATTTTATGGTAAAATTCACTTTATTCTTTTCTATCAATTTGTTTTCTTCTATAACATTTTTATCATTAGATATATTTATTTCTGAATCCTTATTTATACTAATAGATTTCTTCACAGTTACTACAACTCCTTCTTTTTTAGTTATGTCCATTTTTTCTTTTGTTATAGCAAATTTTTTTAGTATACCTTCTTTTTTTGTTAATAATTTGTTGATAACAGGAGATCCCATTTTTTTTATTTCCTTTGTCGTAGATATATTTTTATCATTACTCTGTTTAATATCGCATGCTTCTTCGAAATATATACCTATTTTTATATTTTTCTCTTTTGACAAGATTATTGTATTATCATTTTTATTATCACCCATATTATCATTTTTACTATCACCCATATTATCATTTTTATTATCACTCACATTATCATTTTTACTATCACTCACATTATCATTTTTACTATCACCCATATTATCATTTTTACTATCACTCACATTATCATTTTTACTATCACCCATATTATCATTCTTATTATCACTCACATTATCATTTTTACTATCACTCACATTATCATTTTTACTATCACCCATATTATCATTCTTATTACCTTTCGTCATCCTTTGTGTTTCATTACTGTCAAAATTTAATATATTCATATTTTCCTTTTTATCCTCAGTTTTTATAACACCTTTTTTACATTTTTTCTCATTTATCCTTGTATCTCTTTCGTGTTTATCAAAACATTTTTGATGTCTAATGAACACACTAGAATTAACGTTATTAAAATTTCTCCTTAATATTGACATGTTCATAATTTTATTTAAATATTTTTTCATATATCTGTTTTCCTTATTTAATCTGGTTGTCCTTTTTTTATTACATCTATTTTCTTTTTTATTCGACATGCTAAAAATAGCCCCACTTCGTGAGAAACTAAAAGGTTTTGAGAGTTTTCGAGAAACTGATGAAAATTTTTTATTTCTTATATTTGACATATTATCATTATTACTAGGTTCCTTTTTATCTATTTTATATTTTGTATGCTTTTTATAATTTTTTTTTTCTTTTATATCTTCTTGACCTTCTATCATTTTAATTCTTAAAACGGACTTTTCTTCTTCTATCGAAAAATTTTCTTGATCTTTAGTCTTTGGCTTGTTCATATAATCCTTATATTTTATTGCATTTTTTTCTTTTATATGCATAAAATAATCTATATCATCTACATCACTCATACTCAGCATAGTTTCATCATATGTAGATTTATTTATATCTTTATTTTTACTAGAGCATGAGATACTTATACGTTTGGGAACTTTCTTATGGTAGTTCAAAAAAACAGAATGATCTAGAAATATATTTTTTTTATCAAACTTGTTATATATTTTATTTCCACTTAATACATATGTTTCATGTGATTTATTCGTTTCATTATTATATGGGTCCAGATATAATAATTTTTTCTTTTCCTCATTACACAAAATATAATTATCATTAGTACCTTCATCTTCAATGATTCTTTTTTTTTTCTTCCCCCTAAATATAAATTTGGTCTGATGAACATTACTATTATTATTATTATTATTTTTATTTTTTATATAATTAATAGCACCCTTTAAATGTATTTTATTATGTTTATCTTTATCATTCTTTATTGGTTTATACATAAATTCTTGTCTCTTCTTTATCAAATTATAATTAATACTTTCCCTTTCCTCTACTATATTAGTATTATTAGATTTATTAAATTTATTAATAATAGAAGAGGGGATATTTAATTTGAAAGTATTCATTTTTTCTTTAAGTTCATTTGCATGTCTAATTTTATCATTAGATGAAGGGTATAATACAAACGAAAATTCCTTATTATTCAACGTATTCTTTATACGACCATTTGTTCTATATATATTTATATTTTTTTCTTTCTCTTTCTCTTTCTCTTTCTTCTTCTCTTTTTCTTTTTCTTTTTCTTTATTTACTTTTGTCGTTTTTATTTTATTATCATCCAAATTAATATTGTCATAAAAACTATTATTTTTCAAATTGTAACTATTAGATATTTCTGTTTTAAAGTGAGAATATCTTTTCATACTTAAATCTAATATTTCTTTTTTTTCTATATTATAACTTGATTTTCTTGGACTCTTTTGATTTCTTTCTTTTTTAACATCGTTTACATTTTTTAGATATCTTAAGTTGTTTGTATTTTCCTTTGATAAAAGAGGAAAGACAATGTCATTTTTATCTGTTGTTTTTTTTTTTATCATACTTATTTTGCCACACAATTTTATATATTTAATATATTCTATATAATCTAGAATATTATTTATATTTTTATTGTGAATAAAAATATTCCCATGTAAAACTTTCTTTAATAATTGATTATAGCATTGTTCATGTGTTCCTTTTTTTATTTTTATACATCCATTTATTTTCAATTTGAATTTTTTCCTTTTGTATGTTTTTTTCTTCACATTACTAAAAATGTACTTATCATTAATATCTTTAAATCTGTTTATTTCTTCATTTAAATTTTTTTTTTTTAATTTTATACTACCATTAATAACATTATCTTCATATTGTCTTAAAGATTTAAACATTTGGTAGAGCTCTTCACAATCTTGATGAATTTTAGCTTTAACATTTATACTCTTCATTTTGAAGTTATAAAAATGAATTTCCTTACTCAGTATTTAATACATATGTATATATATATATATATATATATATATATATATATATATATAAATGGAAAGAACATTATTAGCTCTTCGCAATAATAAGAATGGAAAATAAAATATAAATATATATAAATATATATATATATTATTAAAATGTTAATTTTCCTTTTCTCTTATTTTATTTCCTTTTTTTTTTTTTTTTTTGTACATGCAAATATTATAAACACTTACATATTTTTACATTAAAATTTTTTTTTGTATCTGTTGTGTTACACTTAACCACACAACCCTGAACCTATATTAAATATTATAATTTTTTTTTTTTTGTTTTTTATTCTTAAAAGACTAAATTATTTGATCAATCATTATTTTTTCATTTGTTTCGTTTTTCAATTGGAGCATTTATTCTGAAAAAAAAAAAAAAAAATATATATATATATATATAATAGAGCAAATATAAAAATATATAAAATATATAAAATCTATACAACCAAAAAACTGGGGTACAAAAAAGAAAAAGAAAAGGAAAAAAAAAAAAAAAAAATATTTTAATAAATTATATAATATATAAATATATATATATATATATATATATATTTTTTCATTTTATTTTTTATTATGTTTCTACCTTTTTAGGTTTTTTCTTTTTTTTAATGTTCATTCTTCTAAGTGGTAAGCTATTAAATATGGGAAGCTCTAAAAAGATAATAAAAGTACGAAAGGTTAAAAAAAAAAAAAAAAAAAAAAATAATAATAATATTTTACTCAATTATATAATAAAAAAAAATATATACAACATATATATTATTTATTTATTTATTCATTTATTTTATTATTATATTTCTCCCTTTCTAAGTTTTTTCTTTTTTTTTAATGTTTGTTCTTCTAAGTGGAAAGCTATTAAATATGCTAAGCTCTAAAAAGATAATAAAAGAACAAAAAATAAAATAAGTAAAAATAAATAAATCTAAGATTATTATATGTACAACACTGTTCTACTATTGTGGTTGTTATATATATATATATATATATATATATATATATTTTTTTTTTGTAAGCATGCTTTTAAAAAAAAGAAAGAACAAATCGATTTATATATATTATTTAAATAAGAATCATTCTTGTATGAATTGAATTATAAATGCACATAAACGTAAAAAAAACATACAAAATATTTTTTTCATTAATTCAATTAAAAATTTTACAACATAAAATAATATATACATATTATATATATTTTTTTTTCCTTACATAAATTAACACACACACACACACAAAAAAAAAAATAAAAATAAAAAATAAAATACGTCGTTGTAGGATTAAATAAATATACATCTATATTATTATATATTTTGTTGAAGAATAAAATATTATTTATTGTATTTATAATACTATTCTTACAACACATCAAAAAAAAAAAAAAAAAAAAAAAAAGTAGTGGTAAATTGTTTTAGTATATAGATCAGATATTATATATATATGAACAAGTCATATAATATTGTAAAGAATATTATGAACAATTCATGTGTTTTTTTAAAAAAATGTTATGAACCGTTCATGTAAATTAAAGGGAAAAAAAAAAAAAAAAAATATGTAGATATATATATATTAAATAAAATGCAACAGTTGTACTTAATAACTTGTTATATGTTTTCTTTTTAAACATTTATAAAATTATATTTTTATTACAAAAGTTATTGTAGAGAAATTATTATTGTGATTGTTGTGATTACCTTTTTAAGAAACCTTCTTGAATATAGGTACTCCATTTGTTTTTGTCGAAATATTTGATAAGACATTATTAAAAATAGGAATATGTCAAATGGGTTTTATGTTACTGTGTTTTATTAAAATATAAAAAATATAAAAAGAATTATATAAAATATAGTAAATGTTAATATATATATATATATATATATATATTTATTTATTTATTTATTTATTTATTTATTTATATTTAATAATATAATATGTATATAATTTATATGTAATATTGGTTACAAATAAAACTCACGATGCTCATAGACTTATATGAATAATTATGTTATAATAACATGTTTCTTTTAAATATAGTTGTATTAATAAAAAAGAACGTAGAACAAAAAGAAATTTAATTAAAATATATAAACCATAATATAACATATTATATAATGTTTATTAAAAAAATATATATATATGTATATATATATATATATATATTTATATGTTACATTTTGTAAATGTTTATATACTTTATTGTTTTAAATTAATTTTATTTCATATTAAGACCAAAAATTGACATAATAAAATAAAAAAAAAAGTTATTTAGTCAAAATATAGACTCGTTTGATATTATTTTATATTACGGAAAATTCAGAAAGACAAACATGTGAAAAGAATTTATATTTTAAAAAATAAAATGGAAGAAAAGAAAACAAATAAGAATCATGCGTTTATAAATAACACATTCCTTCTTGAACAATAATATGTATATATATATATATATATATATATTTTTTATTTTGGTTGCTAAAGGTTTAAAATTACTGATCTTTTAAAAAAATATGAAAAAACAAAATATAAAACATTTATAAAAATAAAATAATTTTATATCGAATATTTTGTAAATCAATCATAATGAAATGCAAAAAAGTTATATCCCAACTTTTTTTTTTTTTTTTTATTTATTTATTTGTTTATGCTTATTTTAAAAATAATAATAATGATCAATATTTTATAATATAAACATAAACTATTATATATATATTATATACATAAGTATAATTTTTTTTTTTTTTTTTTTTTTTGGAAGGTCAAAAATTTCGGAAAGATCTTATTTTTTTTTAAAACTTTTCACATTCTATATAAAATATTGAAATAATTTTATTTTTTAAATTCTTTTATATTAAAAAAAAAGGAAAAATATAATAATAAATAAAATAAAATAAAATATATTGTAATATATATATATATATAATAATAATACATCCATATATTTTAAAATATAATTATATTTTTATGTATATGGGTAATTCTATACTGCCCATATATGGACCCCCCATTTCCCTAAATTTTTAAGAACATATTTGAGGTTAAAAAGAAGAAAAAAGGAAAAAATATTACTTATTCATATAAGATATTTAACAATTTATTTATTAAATTAAATATAAAATAAAAGAAAATTATTAACTTGAAAGATATGTTTAATGATTAAAATATATATATAATAATAAATAGAATACCCTTCAAAGTATTTGAAGGCTTATTTTTTTATGCCTCAATATAATATATATATGTATATAAATTATTATATGTATATATTATTAAACATTAGTATTTGATTCTGCTTTATATATATATATATATAATCTTCTATATATATATATATATTATATATTATTGAATGAATACTTATATAATAATATACTTATAAATATTTTATTATTAATTTATTTTTTCGTTCCTCTTAAATTCCCAAATTATTTCTTTCCCTTTCATTATATTATCTTTATAATGAACATAATCATATTATTTAAATTTTCATAAGCAATATATTTAACATATATTATATTATATTATATATAATACTTTATATATTATTATATATAAATTTTATATATCAATTATTTTATATGTTCTTTTTTTATTCATTTTTATGTTGTCATAAAAAATATGATATAATAAATAATAAATTATTATACAATATTTTAATATAATATTATATATATATTATATATATATATATATATATATATATATATATACATTACATATTTTAAAATTATATATTATAATATATTATATATTTTTATATAATATTTCTTTATTTTTGATTACAAATATATATAATAACTTGATTATATAATATACATATATATATATATATATATTGTACAATTATAATTCTTGTAGATTATTATTAAGAGTCAAGATTATTATTATTAATATTTATATAAAAAATATTTGAAGGATTTTTTTTTATAATTTAAAAACAAATATATAAAATAATTATATATATATTATTATATATATGTATATATAAACATATAATAATATGTATATATAAATCATTAATTATTTAAAAAATAATAATAATAATAAAATAATCTTTTTAATATAAATATAATAGTTTTTTTTTATTTGTATAATAATATCCATTTTTGTGTTATTATATTTTACAAAAAAAGAAAATAAAAAAAATATATATATATTATTATATATATATATATATATTTTTATTTTTTATTTTTTATTTTTTTTTTGATTTAAAAGATATAAGAATATAAATATATAGGAAGAGTATATAAATTTATAATAATATATTGTGTTATTATTATATAATAGATTTGTATTATAAAAAAAATTTTTTTTTTAAAAAATGAGTAACAAAAAAGGTCAATCCCCCAAAGAAGAGAGCATTGCTAAAATGCTTATATGTAAAGTAAGTTAAATAAAATAAATAAATAAATAAATAAATATGTGAATATATCTATGAGTATATGTATATATATATATATATATATATATATATATATATATATATATTTTTCATTTATTTATTTTTCTTTTTATTTATGTTAGGTCCATATAGGTACCAAAAATTTAGAGAACAAAATGAAAAGATACGTTTATACGAGAGCAAAGGATGGTGTACATATTATAAACTTAGCAAAGACATATGAGAAATTACAGCTTGCTGCAAGGATTATTGTAGCTATAAGCAACCCAGCAGATGTAGTAGTTGTCTCAGCAAGACCCTTTGGAAGTAGAGCGGTATTAAAATTTGCTCAGTATACAGGGGCACAAGCCATAGCAGGTAGATGGACTCCTGGTATGTTAACAAATCAAATTATCCAAAAATTTACAGAGCCCAGATTATTAATTGTAACGGATCCAAGAACAGATGCACAATCCGTTAAAGAATCTGCATATGCTAATATTCCAGTTATAGCATTATGTGATTCAGATTCTCCCTTAGAACACGTAGATATTGCTATACCATGTAATAATAAAGGAAAAGAATCTATTGCACTTATGTATTGGTTACTAGCTCAAGAGGTATTATATTTAAAGGGAATTATACCAAGATCTGAACCTTGGAATGTAATGGTTGATATGTTCTTATGGAGAGATCCAGAACAATTTGAATTGAAAAATCTAGCCAATGAAGAAAATACACAGACTGTTCCACATTTAGTTGAAAATCAATATGCTGCTGAAGCTCCTTATGATGAATGGAATAAAAAAGAAGAATGGAATGATAATACAAATGAGGATTGGAAAAATCCAATAGCTGCTGAAGAGTGGTAATACCAGAAAGATGAATAAATAAAAAATAAAGATATATATATATATATATAATATATATATAAACATATAAGGAAATGAAAACAAATGAGGACATATATATATTATATATATATATATATATATATATATATATATATTATATTATTACAAAAAATTATGAACCATTAAAAAAAAAAAAAAAATGTGGGTATATACATGTATAATATCAAATTGTTCAATTTGATTGTAGCACTTGTTTTACCATTTATAAAAAAAAAAAAAAATAATAATAATATAACTTCCCACCTTCCAAATAATAAATAAATAAATATATACATATATACATATATTTATATATATATATATATATATATATATATATTTATATTTATTTATATATATGTTCATATAAATACATATATTTTTATGTTAATTAAATACGCCTTAATTTTATATCGATTTTGTATTTAATATTTCCCTTTTTTACATCGAACATATGAATTTATTATTTTATTTTTTTTAAAATTAACTATCAAATTGAAACTAAAAATATTTAAAAAAAAAAAATTTTCTTTTTTTTTTTATAATTGTGAAAATAGTTGTTGTATGTTTATGCATATTTTTTAAGGATTCACCATGATAATATTCATATATATTATATATGTGTCTCCATAATATAATTTAAATATGTATATAAATCTGTATTCTTTCTTTTTTCTTTATATGTAGGGAGATAAGTACCTCTTCAAAGTGGCATACTTTTTTTAATCAGAATAAGTAGCCGCCACCTTAAAGGGGAAAAAAAATAAAAAAAAAAATAAAAAAAAATAAAAAAAAATAAAAATAAAAAAATAAAAAAATAAAAAAAACAAGATAAAGAAAAAAAAAAAAGAAAAAAAAATGGATGTATAATTTTTCTTAAAATGTTATATATTAAAGAATTATGTGAATATATTTTCTTTGAGTTAATTTCTATATATAATATTTCTTATAACAAGAATGATCGATTATGGATAATACACAAAATATATAAATTTTTGCATGTTCTTATGTATGTCCGTATGTGTTTATATATAAGTTCTCCTTAAATGGTGTTCTTTGTTAAAAAAAAAAAAAAAAATTTATATGATATGTGATATGTTATATGTTATATGTGATATATAGAATATACATATATACATACTTATATATATATATATATATATATATATATATATATATGTAACAGCTTAATTGTTCCTTTGTAAATTATGAAAAAATATATTTTGTATATTTTCATAATAAATTTAGTATGTTCATTTTAATCAACACAACGATACAATTCGTTACAATATAATCTATTCTACATGTGAATATATATATATATATATATTTATTTATTTATTTATATATTTATGCGTGTGTGTGTGTTTATGTATTATTTATTTTATTTTAATATTTTTTGAATGGAGGAAAGGGGAAAAATATTTGAAAGGTTTTATACAGATATAAATAGTCTGCATCTACATTTTGAGTGTCTGGATTCTACACAACTATATTGTAGAAGAAATATGAAAAGATTTATAGAAGAAAATAAATTGAGAGATGATAATATGATAATTGTCAGTTGTAATAAACAATATCATGGTATTGGCACACGTGACACTAACAAGAATGAAGACAGGATATGGTTATCTGAGGAAGGGAATGTGTTTGTAACATTTTTATTTTTATGGAATGATGATTTAATAGATAAAGTGAAATTATTAACGCAGACATGTACTGTAGCTATAAGTAAAACATTAGAAAGTTTTTATTTAATAACACAAATAAAATGGATAAATGATGTATATGTTAATTATAAAAAAATATCAGGATGTTTAATACATATGTATCATTATATGGACAATCAAATATATCACAACAACACAGTGAATAATATTAATACAAAGAAGAAGAATAAAATATGTTTATTGGTTGGTATAGGAATTAATGTGAATTTAGAAGATCCATATAATCTCTTAAATAATAATTATACATCTGTAAAAAAAGAATATTTACAAGATTTTGATACGCCCAGTCTAATTCCAACAGTTGAACAAATAACATTAAAGTTGATAATAAATGTACATGATTCTATAAATACATTGCGAAAAGAAGGATTCAGTGAATTCTTAAATTATATAATAACTAGATTGTTGTATAAAGACAAAAAAGTTTTAATAGATCAAGACAATCAATATATTGTTGGTTATTTAAAAGGCTTGTTACATGATGGATCGCTCCTTTTGTTAACAGAAGATAATCAAATGATTAACGTGAACACGGGACGTTTACATATAAAGGAGGATAACTAGAATGACGTAACCTTATCGGGAATATGGATACAAACACATATATATATATATATATATATATATGTATATATTTATATATATATATTTTTTTTTTCCCCCTTTTTCTTAATGTCACATATTATGAACGAAGAAAAAGAAAAAACATATATTTCTAAAAAGAAAAAACATATATTTCTAAAAAGAAAAAACATATATTTTTAAAAAGAAAAAATATTTTTTTTTAAAAAGAAAAAATATATAATTTTAAAAAGAAAAAATGTTTTTTTTTAAAAAGAAAACATATAGATATTTAAAAAGAAAATATATATATTTTTAAAAAGAAAACATTTAGATGTTTAAAAAGAAAAGATATATATTTTTAAAAAGAAAATTTTTATTCATATGATATATTTATTTTCATACACATGTGCAACTTTATAACTTTAATAATTTCTTTTCATAAGAAAATTAATTTTTTGAAAACATTTATTAAATTATAACTTGGGGAAAAAATAAAATAATATAAAATAAATAATAAATATATGTATATATATATATATATATATATATATATATATATGTTCATGTATGTATGTCACTGTAAATATTCATTTATCATATAAATGCAAATATCTCAAATTTGTTAATTTTCTCTTTTAATTTTACATTCTAAAGTATTATATCCATAGAGACCAGTATGATAAGTCTGCTCTCCTTGGATATCTCGTTTTGTGTTCATATGATATTTATTGTTTAAAACCTTATTGTTATTTTTTCCTGTGTATAGATTGTTCTGTATTGGATGTACAAAAACATGTTTATGAAAATATTTATTTATATTATAAGATAAATTATAATTATGATTATCCAAAGAAACATTATTTTTAAAATGATCATTATTATTATTATAATGAATATTATTATAATAAATATTATTATTATAAATATTATTATTATTATTATTATAAATATTATTATTATTATTATTATTTAGGATGTCATTTTTAGTTGTATTTTCCTTTCTATGATTAATATTTTTATTAATTTTACATTCTAATGAAAATGTATTTTCCTTATTTTTCACATTATTGATTTCTTGAAAATTAATTTTATTATTATTGATATAATGCATTTTATTAGTTTCTGATACAGAATCCAATTTATTATGTTGATTCATAATATTTTTATGTATATCAAATATATAATGATTATCATTCTTTTGATAAACATTTTTTTTTTTATTAGACATATTATTAGATTCCTTTTTTTTTTTTATGTTATCATCTATATGTATGATATTATTTTTGATCTGTTCTTTATTATGTGAAATATTATGTTGATATAAATTTAAATCTTGATTAATAAAAACATTGTTAGAATCTTTATTATCATTTTGATGACTATTTGAGAAATTTACATTTTTCGTATTATCTTTTTTATCTTTTATTTGTGATATAATATTATTTAAATAAATTTCTTTTATTTCGTTCTTTTCTTTAATATCATGAATATCTATTCTTATAGAGACCATATCATTTTTCATACAGTTTTTTAAGACACCCCAATTTCTATATCCAAACCAAGGTACTGTAGAAATATTATAACATGTATATTTTTTTCTATACATACCACAAGTAACTGAGAATATAATATCACAAAATCCTGTGTAAGAAAATAAAATATCTATATAATAATCAACACTCTTTTTATTATATATGATATTTTTATTATATATAACATTTTTATTATCTGCAATGTTTTTATTAAATGTGATATTTTTATTGTTGATATTAAATAGTATGAAAAATTCTTTAATTTTTGTCTGCGTCTTAAATTCTGGTGAGACTACAAAATTATTGTTACTACCAGTTAACAGAGAAATATTATTGATATTCCATACCATCGTTAAAATAATATTATCTCCATCGACATTATTAAGATCTTTTTTTTGCTCTTCATTATTGTTGATTGTGTTATCTTGCATGTTATTATTTTTTGGGGGATGAATTATTTTCTCATTCTTTAATATATCATTTTTTGTGCATGTAGATATGAAAGGATCCGTCAAATAATAATAATACTTATTAATATTATTATTATTAATATTATTATTATTATTATTATTAATATTATTATTATTAATATTATTATTATTATTATTATCATTTTTATGATCATCATTTTTATGATCATCATTTTTAGGATCATCATTTTTAGGATCATCATTTTTAGGATCATCATTTTTATGATCATCATTTTTATGATCATCATTTTTAGGATCATCATTTTTATGATCATCATTTTTATTTTTATTATTATTTTTTATATGGTTTATGTTTTTTTTTTTTTGATCATTAAATGAAAAAAGGTTAATGCTTTCATTGTTTTTTCTTATGGTCTCTTTTTTGATATATTTTGTACAATTATTAATATCATCGTAAGTATCTTTTTCATGAATCATATTATTTATTTTTGTATTACTAATATGTTTATTAAGTTCATCCTCTTTGATGTCATTAATATTATCTGTATTTTTTATCGTTTTATTTTTATTATTTTCTATCTTCTTTTGAATATTCAACTTATTTAATCCCACATCATCTTCATAATCATACATATTAAGGAAATTATAACTACTACTAATATTGCTACTATTAATATTAATATTGTTGTTATTTTTTGTGTTGTGCATTTTTTCGTTATTCTTAAAGTTGTATATAAAAGAATTAAGCGATTCGAAAATATTTGCACTCTTTTTTTGCGTCTCTAAATATTTTTGCAGTATCTTATTAACATGTACATTGTTCTTTTTATAAGAATGTATATTATCATATATATCATTATGCATATTATCATTAACATCACCATTCGTATTACCATTCACATCACCATTCATATCACCATTCATATCACCATTCATATCACCATTCATATCAACATGCATATCACCATTCATATCACCATACATATCACCATTCATATCACCATTCATATCAACATGCATATCACCATACATATCACCATTCATATCACCATTCATATCACCATTCATATCAACATGCATATCACCATTCATATCATTTATATTAATTATTTTATTTTTTTTTTTATTATCTATGAAAATTTTGTCCTTTCTTATGCAACCAGTTTTCTCAAAACTATCTTGGAATGATTGTACCGAATCTGTCTTATCTCTAAATATATCATTATGATCATACAATTCTTCTTTATATAAACTTTTATTTTCATTATCTTTAAATAATTCAGTAGTATCACGCGTGTGTACCTTGTCCATATTATTTTTATTAAAAAGTACATATTCATCTATATTATCATATACATTGTAATTATCTAGCTTCTTACCCTTCAAGATACATTCTAAAACATAATTATTAATGTATTCGTTTCTTATAATATTATCATTATTCTCATTATGGTTGTTATTAACATTAACATGTTTATCTCTTAAAAATATATTTGGTTGCATATATGAGGAATCAATTTTTCTTCTTTCGTCATTCATTACATTATAATTATATCCTGATAAATTTTCATTTCCCTTATAATAAACACTATGTTGTATATTATTCATATGAATGTCGTGTTTTTTATTTTCTTTTTGGTATTGCTCTTCTACGTTTTTATTATTCATGTGTTGATAAAAAAAAAAAAATTCCTTTATCTTATCATCATCTGTAATATTTTTTTTTGTAATCTTATTTTTTAATACACACATTAGATCTTTTGTTTTCTCATCACTAAAAAGATTTTCTCTACACACATGATTATTATTTATATTATTATAACAATGATTGTATGTACAATGGTTTGTATAAAATGTCTTGTTATTTTGAGATGTTCCAGAATTATTACAATATATAAAAGAATGAAAAAAATCATTTTTTTCATCCGATATGTTGATATTATTATTATTATTATTATTTTTATTATTATTATTATTTTTATAATTATTATTATTTTTATTATTTTTATTATTATTATTATTTTTATTATTATTTTTATTATTATTATTATTTTTATTTGCTGTGTTGTTACATTGCTTATACATAAAATCATTCTTTTCAACAGTGTTCCTTTCTTTATTCATACTAATAATTTTTTTTGTACTGCTTTCTAAATTGCTCATTGTGTGTTTTATATTATCTAGTTCTTTTATTTTTTTATTATCATTATAATTAATAATAGAAGCACATAAATTGGAGGACATTGTTTCCTCCTGTTTATTTAGATTATCATATAAAGGCTGTGTTTTATTATATTGTATATTTGAAGAATCTATTTTCATCATATTATTAGTGTGATTATTAAAAACATTTTGTTTGTATGATATTATAGAATATAAATTATTTTTTTTTTTTTCAATATATTCTTTATCATTTTCTAAATAAATTTTCTGTATATCCATATTTGTAAAAACACATGTATTATTATTTATATCATTATTATTAATATTATAATTGTTCATATCAATATTGTTAATATCATTATTAATTATATCATTCATTTCTTCTATCTCTTTATCTATATTAAAATTAATTCTTGTATTATTCTTATAATTTTGTTCATCTCTTTGTAATATATCTTTATAAAGTTCCATGTCTTGTACATAACCCATATTATAATTTATATGTTGACGCATATTATTATTATTATTATTATTATTATTATTTTGTTGTATAAGATTATTAGTTCTTTCATTTTTTTTTATAGTCATTTGTGTTTCTTGAAGTATATGTTTTTTTAGAAAAGATGATTTTTCTTCATTATGATCATATATATTACATGTATCTTCATTATATTTTTTATATAGATAATTAAATGTATCCAAAGATATGTTATTATCTAAACATGTTGATAACTCTTCTTCAATTTTATGATTCTTATATATATAATAGCTATTTTTTGAATTCCACTTTATATCATCTTTATTATTATTATCTACATTATAAATATAATTAAAAAAATTATAAGGTTTATCATTTATTATCCTGGTAATGTTTTCATCATATTTATTTTTATAATCAATAATATTATTGTCAGTTTCCAAAATATTTTTATCTAACAAAGTTTTATCTTTATCATCGTCAAAAAAAAAAAACTGTTTTTTTTTATTGTTCTCGATAGAAGAATTATCTATATTATACTTAATATAATTTGAGATACATCTATTTATATTATTAGCAGTAGTATGGACATTATTTATTTTGTTACATAATGATTTAAATAAATTCCTTGTTGGTTCCTTTATATTTTCAAAAGGGCTTATTGTAGAATCCAAATTATGTTGGTTCCTATTATTCTGTTCATGTAATGTTTTTCTGCGTTCTACAAAAATATTATTATTATTATGATAATAATTATTATAATAATTATTATTACAATTATTATCATCAACATAATTATTATCATTATTATTATTATTATCATTATTATTATTATTATCATTATTATTAATATTATCATTATTATTAATATTATCATTATTATTAATATTACCATCATCATTATTATTATCATTATTATTATCATTATTATTATCATTATTATTATCATTATTATTAATATTACCATCATCATTATTATTATCATTGTTATTGCCGTTGTTGTTGTGAACGTTTGATGTTTTGTCCTTAGGAGGACTGAAAAAATCTATATCCTCATGAAGAGGATTTATCTTCTTATGTTCATTGTTATATGTGTCTTTATAAAAATATTCATACGATATATTATTTAAATCATAAGGTATATATGCATATTTTTCTTTCTTTTCATAAGGAATAGATCCATAAGACAAATGCGTTTCATCATAATCATTATTATTATTATTATTATCATCA
>LT969559.1:1028592-1043592 GCA_900097035.1 Plasmodium blacklocki (nom. inval.)
TACAATTAAATTATATATATTCCTTCACATTGTAGATTTCACAAAAATGATATGAATATTAAATATTTGTTATTCCTTTTATTTTTATTTTATGGTTTTATTTTTATTTTTATTTTATGGTTTTATTTTTATCAATTTTTAATGCCTTGGATATTTCCCTACCAAAACTGTACCTGTTTCCTATTTTGGTATTTAGCAATTGATTTTTTGATAATACTCCATATTTTTTATAATTAATTTTTTGATCTTTATTTTTTATATTTTTATTGATTATTTCTGTATTTCTTTTTATTAATTGATTAATACCTGTTTGTTTAAATTTGTTCAATATTTTTTTCTTTTTTTTCATTTTTTTTGATTTTCGTATAGATTTTTTTTCATCTTTGGTTAATTCATTTTGGTTTTTCAAATGTTGAGGATTAAAAATTTCTTCTGCTGTTTTTTTATTTTTATCAGATAAAATCATAGGTACTGAATCTTCAATATTTAATGTAGCTATTTTATTATTTTTATGATTTAATAAAATTGGTTTTGGTATAAAATAATCATTTGATAAAGAATCACATGTATGGATAATTTTTTTGAATAGATTCATAATTTCTATTTTTTGTAAATTAATTTCTTTATTTTTTGATTGTGAATTCATAATTTCATCTTGATATTTTTGTGTATATTCATCTACTAGACTTATTTTACTTTTAGAAAAATTTAAATTATCAAAATTAATTTCATCATTTTTATTAAATTCTTCAAGTTCAATATCTTCTATAGTTTTTTTTTCTACATCATCAAAAAGCATATTTTGTATTCTTTGTTTTACAACCGTTTCGATTTCATTATTTAGTGTATTCATTTTATTTTCTTTCTTTTTATAAGAATTATTATTCTTATTTTTATTATATCCATCTCCATATCTATATTCTTCTGCTTCTTCTTCTTCTTCTTTTCTCTTTTCCTCTTCATCATCATCTGTATTTTCCATATCTCCTATATTTTTATTTTCCAGTGTATTATTATTATTAAAAGTATTCAATTTGGGAATTTCAAAACTTAAGTTTAAAATGCTATTCTTTGGTCTATTATATCCATATGCTTCTCCTTTTAGAGACCAATGTTTTTCAGCAACCAGCTCTTTTTCGATATTTTCTTTTTCTTGGACATGATAATCTTTTTTTTTATCATCATTATGTTCGTTTGATAAGGATTCTTCATTATCATTAGGATGGCTCTCATCAAATTGGTTTATTTCGTATATATGTTGCTCTATCTTATGATCATATAATTTTTTCTTTTCATACGATTCTTCATAATTGTCATCATAATAATTGTCATCATCATAATTGTCATCATCATAATTGTCATCATTATAATTGTCATCATCATAATTGTCATCATCATAATTGTCATCATCATAATTGTCATCATCATAATCATTATCATCATCATAATCATCATCATTATCATTATCATCATCATCATCACCATCATTATCATCATCATCATCATCATCATCATCATCATCATCATCATCATCATCATCACTTTCATCTTTGTAAAAATCGGCATACTTCATCTTTTTCGCATCCTCATATGTATCCTCAAAATTATTTAAATCAAGTTCCTCCTCATCACTATGGTCATTTTCATCAGATTCATAATTTCCATTTAGTTTATCTGTTTCTTCCTCTTCTCGTTCATTTATTTTTAACATTTTTTCTTCTTCTTTATTTAAAAATGATTCCATTTCATCAAAATTAAAAAACCTGTCTTGATTCTCATCTTCTTCAAGATTTTTCCCATGGTTAATATCATCATTTTTATTAATATCATCATTTTTATTAATATCATCATTTTTATCAATATCATCATTTTTATCAATATCATCATTTTTATCAATATCATCATTTTTATCAATATCATCATTTTTGTCATTTTTCTTTTTATTTATCTCCAATTCTTTATTTCCAATAGAATTTGCTTTTCTTCTTTTTGTGCTATGGTCACTACTCATTTTATTCTCTCGTGTTTTTTTTTTCTTTTCAGAAAATTGTTTCTCTTCAGATGTTTCAGAGAATGTATTATCATTACATTTGTCATTAATATCTCTATTTATCTTATATGTAGCCTTTATTTTCTTCTCCTTCTTTTTATCACATTTCTCTTCATCAATCTGCTTTTCATATTTTTTAAAAAACTCAAGAAGATTATTTAAATTTTTCTTTTTTATTAAACATTCGATTAAATACCACAATTGTTCTGAGTCTAAATTTGAATCTTTTATATTAATACAATCCATATTTATATCATTGTAAAAATATTTAATTAAAAAATTACAAAAATATTCAATCATATCTACTAAACTGTCTTTATTTTCCATAAGACTACATTTATTAAGGCTATCCAATTTATCAAAACTGGCAAAGGAATTTATAAAATCTGTATACTTCTTTACTTTACCTTCATCCATATTTAATAAACATAAAACAATTATAATAAGATATATTATGACTTGACAAAAGGACAACCTATCTAATAAAAATAAATAAACATATATATATATATATATATATATATATATTAATTATATTTTATGCTGTTGAAAATTTACTAATTAAAAAAATTATTTAAATAAAGAATAAATAAATATTACATATATTAATAAATATATATATATATATATATTTTTCATTTCAACATTGATATTAATTATTATTTTCATTTAATCATATAATAATGCTCTATAAATTATTTTTTATATATCTTATAATAATATTTGTATGAAAAAAAATAAAAATTTATAGAACATGTTTTTATTAATCATAAATATATTGTATATATATATATATATAATATATATATATATATATATATGTTATTATTTTTTTTTTTTTTTTCTGATTCCTCTTTTATGAAAAAATAAAAAGAAAAAAAAAATTTTTTATATATTAATAATATTTTAATTTAAAAATTATTTTTTTACATATGGGTAAAAGATATAAATCTTTTGAAAAAGAAAAGAAAATTTTATAGGGGTCTATAAAACATATAATATATATAAAATGTTTTATATATATAAGCATATTTTTATTTTATATACATACGAAAAATAATACCTACAAATATAAATATATATATATATATATATATATATTTTTGAAGAAAGAAAAAGTAATGTTGTAAAAAATAAAAACCTAAAGAACAAAAAAAAATAAAAAAATAAAATAATAAATAAATAAATAAATAAATAAATAAATAAATAAAACGAAAAATCCTTTATTTTCTTTTTTATATTATTAAACCTATCAACCACTGAACAAAATTACAAAAAAAAAAAATTTCTTTTTTATAACCCCACATTTCATATTTATATCATATATAATATCAATTAGGGACTCACATTTTAAAAAATAAAAACTTTAATGATTGCTTTCAATGTTTATATAAAATAATAAGATGATACAATCTTTTTCTTTACCTAATATATATATATATATATATATATATATATATATAATATATATAAATATATATATATATTTATATATATATATATTTATATATTTATATTATATTTATTTATAATATTTTTCAAAAGGATTAATAATAAAGTATGATAATCTTATATTTTGTTTAATCACAAAAAAAAAAAAAAAAAAAAAAATTAAAATATTCAACGGTTATGTAAATATATTTGTAAATATTTATATATATATATATAATAATGTAGTTATGATAAATGTGTATATAAAAATTAATGATTATGAAAAAATAAATAACACTATAATATATAACATAATTATATGTTTTATTAACATCTAACCTTCTATCTAATCTGTAATCAATATTTATATGGGGTCATCCCCCCCCCCCCAAAAAAAAATATGAAGAAATAAGGAAATATTCACATTTATATATATTTATAAAAAATTAATATTATAAGATTTATCATGTTAAAAAATAAATAATTAATCATATCTCTTGAGTTATATATAATATCTTCCAATGAGGCTCATTGAACGTTTTTTTTAATTTTTTCCTACACAGAATTTTTAATTTGGATAATTCCAAAAAACGTGTATAAAAATATTATACATATTATAAAAACAACATATACATATGTACACATATATGTACATATATATGTATATATACCTTTAATATATTTTTATATCTTGTGTAGGTTTTAAAATTAAAAAGTGAAATTACCCATTTGAGTGTGCCATTATAAAAACATATATCATATGAGGGTTCTTAATTTTACTTGTATGAAAGTAGGGATAAAGAAAGAATTTCTTTATATGTATGGAAGGATACGTTTTTTTGGAATGCGAGGTTACAAATTTGATTCTATAGGTGAAAGTCAAAGTTTGAGTGCAGATGTAATTGAAGAGTTAGATAAGATAAGTATGGTTTCTTTAAAAACTATAAAAATTCCTGATTATATAAGAATAAAATTATATAATTTATCAAAACAATTTATAAAAAAGAAAGATTTAGAGAAATTAGGACGTTTTATTTCTAAAAAAATAACTAGTAGAAATTGTGTTGAGTTACCAAAAGTATTATCATCAAAATTATTATGTTATAATGAAGAAGAAAGAAATCATATAGAAAGAATGTTAGATAAAAAATCATATAAATTTTTAAAAACTTTTATAACAGAGTATAGGAAAAAAGTAAAAGATATAGATCAAGTATCTATAAGTTATTCTGAAGATGTAAGACATAAAATAAATATATCCTTTTTCCCTGAAGTAGCTATAGCTTATACATTACATTCATTTAATGGTAAATATTCAATATTATATAGAATTTTTAATGAAATTAAATTACGTATACCAAATTTTTTACCTTTACATATTTTACATTATTCTCAAATACCAGCAGTAGGTATTATTGCATATACTGAAATTTTTAAACATCAATATAAACACATTCTTTCTATACAAGCTTCTGAACATTTATTAGCTATATCTAAATATCTAACAGATCATATAACAAATATACAACATCAAATAAATATATATGAACATACACAATCTTCATATGATTTGATAATTTTATCACATACACTTCTTTCATTATATGATCATAACTCTAGAAATATTTTTATTAAAAACTTATGGAATAAATTGTACAAGGGTGGTATTATAATTATTGTAGAAAATGGCACACCTACAGGCTTTCGTATGTTACATGCAATAAGAGAAATGTTCATATGTGATTTAAAATATGATAAATTTCATATTGTTGCCCCGTGTTCACATGAAAGTATATGCCCATTAGCTCTGACAGGAAAAGACTGGTGTCATTTTTCACAAAGAGTACATAGATTATCACATCATATTTATTGTAAAGGTAGTCGAGCTAAAAATGTAGAAGAAGAAAAATATTCTTATCTTGTTATACAAAAAGAACAAGGACCACGTACTAAATATATTAATGAACAAGAAACTTTAACACTTCAAGAAAAATCCTTTTTCTGGCCCAGAGTTGTTATGCCTACTATAAAAGCAGGAAAACATGTACTTATAGATGTATGCTCTTATCCTCATAATTTTGAAAGACTTGTTGTTACAAAAAGCTCCCCTCTAATAACGAACCTTAAAACAAAAAATGGTCATATATTAAAAGGATATGGATATAAAAATGCAAGAAAATTATTATGGGGAGACTTATGGAGATTTACTAAAAGAGTAACACGACCTGACGCGCGATTATACACTCCAGAAAAAACAAAACAGCATTTATATCGTTTATATAAAAAAATGAGCAAAAAAAAAAATTGTCATTCCTTAGTAGACAACAAGACTAAGGAATATTTCGATTCACGTTCCATACAGTATTACGGTTCATAAAAATATGTAATTCTTTTTAGCACATATAAAATATATATATGTAAATATATATATATATATATATATATATATATATATGTAAATATATTGAATCATACAAGGCACTAGTTTAACATTGCCTACATATTACATGTGTACATACGTTATGTCTCTTCTTAAATTTTTACATTCATAAAGGAAGCATCTATATTTTATTCTACATCGATTATAAACCGTATAAGTATAAACTCTCCTTCTGAAATATTACTTATATGTAATTTTTTTTTTTTTTTTTTGTTTAAACAACTTTCATCATAATTTTTATTGAAATGCACAAAAAGTTAATATTTGATAAAAATTAACATTCTTTAAAATATTACATGTATATATACAATATGTACATATATATAAAAATTAAAACACAAAAATATAAAGAGAAAGGAAAAAAAAAAAAAAAAAAAAAAAAAAAAAAATAGATACATATATATAAATATATATATATATATATATATATATGCATAACAATGTAATATATTTTGAATGGTAGATATAAAAACATTTTTATTATATCTGTGGAGGACATTAAGCATATACATGTCAACTACAAATATATAATATATATATATATATATATATATTATATGATTTCATATGGGATTTATATTTATTATAATTGTGGTATGTATAATTTTTTTATAAGTTGCATGATTCCTTCAGAGCTACATATATTGGACAATATACTAATCAAATAGGTATATATATATATATACTTGTATTTTTTATATATATATATTTTTTTTTTTTTTTTTTTTTTTTTTTGTATATGCATTTATCCTAAAAATATTGTAGCAACATACATTTATATCTATATTTTTTAAATATTTTGTATATTTTTTTTGTTTTTTTAACTTTTTTCATGTTTTAGTTTCTTTATTATTATATACTTATTTGTGACAACATATATATATATATATATATATATATATTTTCTTTTTATAAGACATGATATATAGCTTGTTTTTTTTTATTTTTTTTTGTTTTTTTTTACTTTTTCTTTACAACCTTTTTGGCTGGTTTTTTGTTATGTTTCATATTATTTCCTTTTGATAGATTTTTATTTTTGTTATTTTTATTTTTTTTGTCTATTTTTTTTGCAACTTTTTTAGCAGCATCTTTTGAACCTTTAGCTAATTTTTTGTTTGATGATGAGGCTCCTCCTTTTCCTGATTTCATATTTTTTTTCTTTAGATCTTTTACGTTTTGATTTTTATTTTTCTTATTATTATTTTTTCCTTTTTTTTTGTTGTCTTCTTTTTTAACAATGCTATTTTTTTTTCCACCTTTTTTGTTAGCACCTTTAACATTAGTCTTCAAAAGTTTGCTGTTCATATTTTTTCCTTTTTTGTTATCAGCTTTTTTATTTGTTTTTTTTTTTATTTCTTTTTTTACTTTAACATTTTTTTTAACAACTTTGTTACTTTTTTTTACTGACTTCCTAGAAACAGTACTACTAACACTACCTTTTTTCTTTTGTGCGCTGGCAGATTTCTTTGGTTTTTCTTTATCAGTATCTGTAGTTTTCTCTTCACCTTCGTTTTCATTATTGTCTCCTCCTTCATTTTCATTATTGTCTTCACCTTCTTCTTCATCTTCATTATTGTTATTTTCTTCACTATGCTCTTCATCGTTTGCATCACCTCCATCGTCACCATTGACAAGAAAGTTTAAAACTTGAGTTGCTGACTTTCCTGGGGATACGCTTTTTTTTACATAAGAAACTGTAAAATCGTTCTTAAGAACAAAATGAGATCTTACAGTTTTATCTTCTTCATTTGTTAATCCTAACTGTTTCAATAAGTTTTTGTCTACATCGCATAATAATTCATAAGGAAGTTCTAGCTTTTCTTTCCACTTGAGCTATACAAAAAGGAAAAAAATATACATATATATATATATAAAATATTGCTTATATCTTTTACATATGCACATATTTTTTATATTATTCTTTTTTATTTTACTTGGTCCTCAGCAGTGTCTGCGGACAAACCATAAACAACATATTTGTTATTTACAAATTCTTCATGTTTTTCTTTAAATAACTCTGCTTGTTTTGTACATCCTGGAGTATTTGCCTTTGGATATGTAAAAACTACGATTCCTTCGTTGTTTTCTTTATGTTTTTCTAGTTCATTAAAAAGACATGTTGTCTCTCCATTGTGATTTAAAACTTCAACTTTTTGAATGCCTTCATCTAATACTGTATCTATTAATAAAGAAGAAAAGAAAGGTATTACATTATTGCAACGTGTTTGTAAAAATATATTTTCTTTTTCTTTTTTATATATGTACGCATGGGTTAGATGAATAAAAAAAAAAATATATATATATATATATATAAATAAATAAATAAATACATAATGTATACGTTTTTAAATCACGATGCACGTTTTTTATTAGATACTTTATTTTATTATTTATTTCTTTTCTGGTCTTATATATATATATATATATATATATAAATATATTATAATATTATGGACATATATTATATATATATGTATATTATATTTTTTTTTTTTTTTTTTTTTTGTTTTTTTACTTTCTGCTAATTGAGCCATTTTGTTTTTACGAATACTTGTTTAATTTTATTTATAAAAAGAGAAAAAAAAAAATTCAACCAAATTTTTTTTTTTTTAATATATTAATCTAAGAATATTTCATAGAATAATTTTTTGTAAAACAAGAAAATTATTATTATATTTTTTTTTTTTTTTTTCTGTAACAATTTTATATTTATTAGATTTTCTTTTTGTTTTTTTTTTTTTTTTTTTTTTTTTTACAACAAAAAATATTTTATTAATTTTATTTTTATTTTTTTGTACACATAAATATTATATAAAAATTGAAAAAAAATTATTAAAAAACAATTATTTTTTGTTTATTGTTATATAAAATGGAAAGAACAAAAAAAGAAAAAAAAATTATTAAACAAAAAAGTACAATTTCTTTTTTTTTTAAATATAATAAAAAAAAAAAAAAAATTAATCTAAATCGAGAAAAAATAAATATATTACATATATATATTATATAATAATATATATATTATATGTATGTATTAATATATATATATATATATACATATATATGTATAGTAGTATGTATGTATATAATATATATATTATATATAAAATAATACATTCATATTTTTTGTTATTTTCATATTTATTTTATTATTTTTTTTTTTTTTTTGTGCATAATCATAGCACATAATAAAATAATATATATTATAATAATTTTATTTATATATAATATTATAAATGTTATAAAATTTAAAAATGATATATTTTATGCATATATATTAATATAATATATATATATAATATAATAATATTTATTATATACATGTATTTTTTATTATAATTTTTTTTTTTTTTTTTTTTTGGATTAATTATTTTGTAAATATTGTAATATAATGTATAATAATAAAAAATTATTATATTTTTGTAATATTTTATATGTTCAGCACCAAAAATAATATGTGAATATATTTTTACATATGGACTAAGATTTATATAATATAAAAAAAAAAAAATCAAAACCAAAATATCAAAAGATTTGTTTTTAGATGAATATATTTAGTATATATAAATATAAATTATATATTTTTTTTTTAAATAAAATAAGTCTATTTTCAATAAAAAAAAAAAAAAAAATAAATTAACAATATTGTTATTATTATATAACAATTATATATATATATATAATATATCATAGTGCACGTATTTTTTTTTTTTTTTTTTTTTTTTTTATAAACCAGCTTGTTCTGTTTTAAAATAATTTTTATTGTCTTATGTACAAATTCAAAAAAAGGAAGTTTTTTTTTTTTTTAAATAAATATATTATTATATAATAATATATAATATATATATATATTATATATAAAATAGTATATATTTCTTGGGTGAATCATTGAAAAATGGATATATATTTCAAATGAATTTATATATATATATATATATATATATATAATATTTATATAATAATATAAATTTATCGGTAAGGGGGGGAAGCGTACATTAAAATAAATTATATTTAGATATAAAATATATATATATATAATATAAATATAATATTTTAAAATTTTGTTATAAAAGTATATTAATAATATATTTAAATATATAATTAATAATAATATATATTTTTTATGTACTTCTTTTTGTATATTTATTATTTATATTATATATTTATAACTCGGTTATATGGTTAGAATAAAAATTATTTTTAGATTTTTTCTGCATTCATAATATATATATATATATATATATAATATTATATATGTAAATTTTTTTTTTTTTCTCATTATATAATAACATCTTATAATAAATATTGTTAAAATATTATTATATATATTATATATATATATTTTTTTTTATCATACAATATTACAAAAAAAAAAATATAAATATTATTATATATATGTATAAATTTTTATTACGCAATTTTTAACAATTTTACATAATGTAAATATATCATAATGATAAATAAATATATTTTTTTCGTTCGAAAGGATATAATTATATAAAAAAGGAACTCCATGAAGTTTATTTTTTTTATATTTATAATAATAAATAATCATATATATCAATATAAAAAATACACACATATATACTTTTAGTGTAAATTTTTTTTTTTAATTTGAACTATTTAATAAAACTTATAATTTCTTTTAAAAAAAAAAAAAAGAAATACAATACAATACAAAAAATTACCTTATCAATATTAACATTTTTAATGTTATTAATTTATTATGAGAATTAAAAAAAAAAAAAAAAAAAGCATGTATCAAATAATTTCTTATTCTTGAATGTTAAAGAGATTTTATTATATTAATCTTATCCTGTCATTAGATAAAATGAAAAAGAGTATACAATATATATATATATATATATATATATTTTTTTTTTTTTTATTTTTATATATTTTTTTTCCTTGGCCTACTATTAATTTACATTTTCTCCTAAAGGTTATCCATAAGTAAATATATCTAAAAAAATCCATAAATGATATAAATATAACTCTCATTTAATTTTATGAGGGTTATTAAATCATAAAAATGACATAATCTTATATTGTGTTAACACTGAATTGTAGAATTGTAAAATTGTAAAATTGTAAAAATATTCTAACAGATAGTTTACTTATTATGTTATTTCTCTTAATATTTTTTTTTATTTTATTTTTGTGAACTTATATTTTGAACAGGTATCACTTTAATGGGAATTATCCCAGTTATTTATTTATATATTAATTAATATAATTATTTTTTGTTTACCCTTTTCCCATATATAAAAAAAAATAATAAAATAATCACGAGTAAAAACAAAAAAATTAAAATAAAAGACTAATTATTATGTATATATATATATATATTATACATACTATAAAAAAACAATAAAAAGAAAAAAAAAAAAAAATGACAATTACATAAGCCTATATATATTATATATATGTATATATATATATTTATATGTATATACATAATTTTTAAAGATAACATAGTTTAAGTACACATTGCAAGGGGATTTAATAAATAAATAAATATATATATATATATATATATATTTATATATTTATTTATTTATTTAATTTTATAATGTTACAAATATAGTTTACATAACTTGCAAAGTGTTAGATTCTATACATCCAAGATATTCATTATTAATTGTTGCTATGGCAAACATATTTGATAAATCATATCGTATACCCTGCAATTTTATGCGAACTGTTGTCTGAGGTTTTATGTTATAATCCCCTGATGAAAAACATGGGTAATGTAAATCTTCAGAATACTCGAAATATTTTGGAATAGCCGTTCTTGATATAAATATTTTTAATGGACCTGCTTGAGCAAAAAAACCCAACTTGTTTACGTCCGTTACAATGGCATCCAATACCTTCAAATTAGAAGAAAAAAAAAAAAAAAAAAAAAATATGAATATATTAAAAAATTATATGAACATATTCATAAAAATATCAAAATGTTTGTTAAATTATATGAACGTGTTCATAAAAATATCAAAATGTTTGTTAAATTATATGAACGTGTTCATAAAAATATCAAAATGTTCATTAAATTATATGAACGCGTTCATAAAAATATCAAAATGTTCATTAAATTATATGAACATGTATATAAAAATATTATTATGTTCATTCAAAGTTTAACATTCCCACATATATATATATATATATATATATATATATATATCTTTATATTTATATATTTAAATTAATTTTTTGTTTGCTTTTTTTATTTTTTATTTACCTCATCTTTGAAAGGCTTAAAAACGATGGCTTGATATTTAACCTTAACTACAATCATACCAGTTCCATCCTGAACTCGCCCAGGTTCACTATGAATTATTCTAATTACACAAATAACATATCCATATTTTACATTACATTGCCCTTCTACACTATTCCTTAACATATCTTCAATATATTGCTGATATCTGGGTCCTAGTTGGCTTGGTTTAATAATTACATTTTTCCATTCTTCAATAACAAAATACATTTTAATATAGAAGGAGCATAACTACACGTGTAAATGGTTTTACAATATCTCGATATGTATGTATTTTGATTTTTTTTTAAATATTATCTAAATGAATTGCTATAAAAAATTAGAGACTTGATACAATCACTTATTATATTATTTTAACATAGTGAAATGTAAAAGGACAGTGTTCTTTTTTATAATAAGCAAATAAAAGAGAATAAAATGAACAAATAAAAAATATATATATATAATATATATACCTATATATGTATGTATGAATATATTTATTTATAGTACCACAAAAAAATAAATAAACATAACAAAACATAACATATAATGTTCTTAAAATTGTTTCTTATAATTTAAATTATACTTCACAACATTGTCATATGTTTTCATTTCACAACAAATATTCTACTTTTTTAAAGGATGCAGTTTATAATACATTTAGAATATTTATTTTTTCAAAAAAAAAAAATATATATAAAATGAAAAAAAAGTTATTTATATAATATATATTTTTTTTTTTTTTTTTTTATCTCTAATATGAAATTATTTTATATTCATTATATATATTTTAAAATATATACATATAAATATATATATACATTATAATTATAATATTTATATTCATGTATAAATTATCTTAAATAATTTTTTTTTTTTTTTTTTCTTTTTTTTTTTTTTCTCTCTTTATGGATATGAAAAATTATTTTGGATTCTGATTTACATATAATTATTTTTATAGTGCGTGTTGTAAATAAGAAGATTAACAAGTTTAATAATATATTATATATATATATATATATATATATAAAATAAATGGGCTATACATATATTCTATTTATATATATATTTTTATATTTTAATATATATTTATAAATAAAATATATACATTTAACAAAATACGTAAATATAGAAAACTAAAAAAAAATATTTTTTGATAAGAAAAAAACCTTTTATATGTATTATAAGAACAATATGTTTCTTGAAATATATAAGATAACTATAAATCATATATATTTATATGTGTACATTTTACTAAGCATATTTGTATAATGGCTATAACAGCAGGAAAATGTTGTAAATATATTAGGAAATATTTTACTAATGGATTAAAAAAAAATAGCCTTCCATATTTTATGTATTGTAAAAACAAGCCGTTTTTAATGAATTCTAAATTAGTTCAGAAATATAAATTAGATAATGTACCTAAGAATGTTATAAATAGGTAATAAAAAAAAAAAAAATATATATATATGAATGAAATCTTAAATATATGTTTGTATATATATATATATATATATGTGGGCATTTTATTTCTTATGTTCTCATATTTATTTATTACCTTTAATTCAAAATTATTTATCAGGTATATACAAGATAAGAGAAGGTTGAAAAACGACGACATTGATTGATCAAACATATATATATATATATATAATATATGTATATATTTTTTTTTTGTATAAAAATCAACCATTTATAACAAAGATTATACCGGACTTGTTAACTTTATAAAACTTGTTATGGTTTTTTATTTTGTTTTTCCTTTTCTTTTTCTTTACTTTTTTTTTTATATTTTTTATTTTTTCTTCATTCTTTTTAAAAATATAGGATTCTTATAAACCTTTTTTATGTTAACCATTCTTTTCTTAAAATTTTTTTGATTAAATATTTCTTAATAAAAAAATCCATACCTAGATATTGAACAGCTTCAATTTCAAATTTGTAATTTATTCTGTCCATTTCAATTATTTCATTTCGTAATTGTGACGTAGATAAAAATTTTTTATTATTTATTAAATTCCGAAGAATGTTCTTTTCTTTTTTTGTAAGTGATATAAGACTTTCCCTAGGAAAAAATATAATATCATTTGAACACATACCAATCCATTTCATATTTTTACAAGCATATAAATTTTTCTTATCATTTGCTTTTATTCCTTCCTTATAATTTAAATATATTTTAATTCCATGAGGGTCGAAATCGCCAACATAAACACACTTAAATGTTTATGAAATGGGACGAGAAAAATTTAATGTATAGGAATATATACACATATATATATATATATATATTATGTGTATGTTTACATATTGTTGTTTTATGAAAGGGTAGCTAGCCATTTCATACTTTAGCTAGCTAAAATGTTATTACCTCCAATTGAAAAGTTTGTATAAGTTCACATACAATTTTTCTAGTTGATAAATCTGGGAAACCTTTACCAGTAATTAAAATACAAGGAAGTATCTTTAAAAGAAATAAATGAAGATTATAAAAGTTTATATTATATCAAATATATATAAATATAAATATATATATATTTGTGTTTACATTCCATATTTTATTTTCGCAAAGTTTTTGGTAAACTGAATATTTTTCCACAACTATAATATAATTTGCCATGCTTTCGATTTTATCAACATTTAAAAGAAATTCATTGATCATTAAACCATTTTCTTAAAAGGAAAGAGTAAAATATACATACATATATTTATATATATGAATATATTATTTGTTAATTTGTTTTAGAATAAAATTTTTGTTAATACCATGTTCGCTAAGATTTAATATTTCGTATCCCTTTTTAAGTATTAGCA